>JAFBMS010001140.1:0-46718 GCA_019788955.1 Albula glossodonta | reverse complement strand
TGTAGGTACCCTTATCCGCATACATGACATTTTTAATAGTTAAAGATACATTTTGCTGTGGTGGGGTTTCCAGCCAGCATGTACAGATCACTGACCGCAGCCTTGCCAAAAGAGTTTGTACAGTTTTGACCAGAATCAGAGGGAGATCTTCTACTAAGACAAGTGAAAAATGATAGAAAAGTGGCCCCGCATTTTTCTTTTCCAAATAACTGTAATGTTGTCATACTCTGTATATGGGGTGCTAAAAGTGCAAGGCATAGTAACATCTTGTCCAATTTCAGCAGTGATGTTATCTGAAACTAAAATATTCCATGCCTTAGTATCTGTTTTTACACCTGCAAAACAAGAGGATGCACAGTTTAATACACTGTATCGAAAACAACAAAGATTATAATAATTCTAATTCAATGCCTAATGTACTTACCCGAGAAACAAATAAAGTTAAAAAATATGGCAAGGAATATCTTTCCAGAAGAGTTGTTGATAGGAGACATCTCTCTGAATGGTGTGTACAGGTGATTTTTCAGCTTTTTACTGCATCAAGTGGGCTATTTATTCTCAGCCCCTAAGTCTGATGGTGTGATGTGCTAAACAATTTAACTATGAACTGTGGGGAGGTGTCAAACCATTTCAAGACCCCGTGGGTGTTTCTCAGTACAGAGATCACAAGAATGGACTTCTGGTGTTCTTGAGAAATACCAAGCGCAAGTTTCTTTTTGTTGAGTTGTATTACACATGTATTTTTACCTTAGAAATACCCTGCTGCCTGGCCCATATAATAAAGCTTACAATGACCTCAAAATTCTTGTTTGTCATTTAACTCTAAAGACTAAATATTTAAATGGTAAAAAAAAAAAATGAACGAAAAGTATCTATCAGTGAGGTTATCTCTTCGGCAGTCACTGAATGAAATATTACGTTAAGATGCCTCACATTTTTGAGTGAGGTGAACCCACCAAAGACAACCAGCAAAAAAGAGTGCTAAATCTCATATATATGTGTACGGGCCATCCAGCTTATAGACATACGGCTTTCAACTAGAGCGGCTTCCCAAATCAGCCTGTGACTGCTCAATACCCTGTGACTGTAGCTAGGATGTCTTTCTTTGAGACATAGCTACTAATCTCGATCTCCATAAATCAAACCGTTACTCTGGCAGGAAGGTTAAGGGGTTCTCATGCTTACCCACAGCATAACGTTGGGGCGTGGAGGACAGGAGCACCCATCTGTTCCTGATAGCAGCTGCATGTTCATCGAAACAATAGATCCTATTCTACACCCTAACCAGATATTACTAGAAATAAATTGCTAACTTGAAACTAAACTGGAGTAACTAGAAATAAACAAGAAGCTACTCAACCGGAAACCGGAAGGTTGAGAAGATGCATCTGATTAGAGAGCGCTAAACAGCTCTCTGCCGCCATACTTTTAAATCTTAAACTCTGCCCACTGGGTTACCAGCATCTGACAACAAACGAACCTGGTATTTGGGTGAAGTGATTTGGTGGTGTATTTGGTGCGGCCATAATGCTGCATGAAATAGAAATTTAAATAGGGTTGAAATCTATGTAAGGTGGCAGGAGTGGTACAATGGGGTGGTGTGTGAATTCACCCTTGATTATAATGTTAGCAGTGGTTGTATTATCAATATATATATATATATGATTTTGCCCCCCCCCAAAGACTTCTGTGTAGTGAATGTTGAGATAGACATGAGAGATGATGAGTAACAAGAAAGCTGAAGCTCGGCTCCAGCAGTACAGCCTGTGTGAATGCATTTGTGTTCGCACATATGTGTGTGCATAATGCAATGAGAACAATCTGGATATAGAAGAGGAGGCAATGAGGAGGCAGTTTGAAAAAGAATGGACAACCAGAAGACCAGGAGACCATGGGGTTTGGAGTGGCTGGACCTCCGATGGCACGGCTTCATGGAGAGGTCCTCTGACTGTGTATGACACAGTGTACGTGTGTGAGTGTGTGTGTGGCAGGGGTGAAAGCAGGGAAGGCAATGTGCCAGGGCAAGGTGGGTGGAAGTTTTTTCTGAAAATGCCTATGACTGCTTGTATGGAAGCGTGTTGAGGCGTATGCATGTGACGGAGAGATGGGGAAGGAATGATAAAGACCAGCAGAGCATGCAGAGGTGGAGCACAGCTGTCAGGCTGAATCGATCAGTTCCGAGTGCACCTGCTGCTGGAGGACCAGAGGAAAGCAGCACAGGAACTGGCACAATGTGTAGGGATGGGGCAACTGATGGCAAGGCCGTCGGGTGGAATCTGCAGGCTCCAATTGTACCTACTTGTGTGGATGTGTATGTGTGCCAGGGAGAGGGGAGGAAAGCAAGACAGGGACCAGCAGAGCATGCAGGGGCATGGCAGCTGGTGGCACGGCTGTCAGGTGGAAATCTACAGCTCCAGGGGCACCTGTAGCAGGGAGAGGGGGAAGCAAGATAGGAATTAACGGAGCATGCAGGGGCAGGGCTATTGCCAGCACAGCCGCTAGAACCATGGCTAAATTTGCACATATTGATATCTACCAATCAAATCACAGATGTGATTCTGAATTCCTTATCCTTTGGCTAGCTGTTATCATCACCTACAGTAAATGTTTGCTGGAGTTTGGAAATTGAATTCTTTGTCAGGAAGTGTTGAATAAAATTATTTCGAGTAGGTACTGAATTTGTGAAAAGCACAACTGAGAATGCAGGAAGGAAGTCTGAATGTGTGTTCAGTTGTTGCACTTCCAAATGAGGCTTGAGCTACTGTATACATATACATGCGTCTATCAGATATAAACACAAATGTCCCACCACACTGGAGACTTAACGTCATTTCCTTTGCATTGTGATAATGAAGCACTGCTGTTATTTCAGTCTTACAAGGTCCTTCCATTCGCAGCTGCTGCATTGATGTGTTGCTCTGCCCTCATCTGGTGCATTTTTAACCCAGTGCAGCTGGCAGTTCTCCATCTTTGAGCCGTAGCTCTCTGATGCCTGTTGTGTGTGACTCTGCCACTTGGCTTTTGCAAGTGAGAAGGCCCTTCGCAGCTGGTGATTCTGTGAGAGCATTTCTAACGCTCTGATCAAAATTGGAATGAAGAAACAAACAACTGCAGATATTGTATGCTTCCTGATCACAGGTTCTACCAATTATCAGTTCCGCACAGGTCATGGATTCAAGATGTTACAGTAAGGTCTTACAATTAAACATCAAAAAGTGGATCTTGACCTTTTTTGTGTGGTATTTAATTTATCAGTTCAGGACATTACTGCTAACCAATTTTTACAATGTGTTAAAGAATGGGTTAAAGAAGAGAACTAAAAGACAATACAAGAAAACTTTCACACATGCATACAGTATTACAGTGTTTATAAATAAGTAGAGCTAAACCTGAACGGTAATACATACTCAGTTCTTTTCAACTAAACAACAGATAAGAAGCTGTGCATTAAATTTATAGCACAAAAATATTTTTTTTAAAGGAACCCCCAACTGAAATGAAAACACAAACTCTATTATGCTACTGACAATATGCTTCAGAAGTGTTACAATTTATCTATTTTTTCTTTATGTCACACAATTCTGCACAAATTCTCTCTAGATAAATTGACAAATTCTCTCTAAATAAATTTTACATGGCCTTGCAGCTTGATGTCAAGGCAGCCATTCATTTGTATAATTGATTAAAACAACATGCTGTCTCTGCTTCTAGACTACATTCCATGTCCCTACAAAAAGGCAGCTTTGGAGACTCAGTAACCCAAGCATGCACACAGTACAGGCCTCAGCCTTTGGTTATATTTCATGTGAAAAGCATAGTAAATAAGGTATATGCTGAAACAGAAACCAAATATACAATATTACATGTCCAGTGGCGGTTCACTGTAAGCAGTATAGTGAACTCATTTTTAAAGTGAACACCAGCTTCTAATGTGAACATTTTCATCATATTAATACTGAAAATATCTTTGAGGATTTCTCTTAAGAAGAGATCTTGGCAGATCTTGGTGCTTTCTTCATTTTTATCACATTCTGGTAGATACGTTCCTCCCCAGGCCTAGTTGAGAAAGGTATATCAGAAACTCTTTACTGGTCCAACAATGTTGTCCTTTCCTTCAGTTGACATTAAAAGTAGTAAACACATGATAGAACACTTACTGTTTGGTTTTGCCTTGTGCATAAGGCCTGTTCCCTTTAATGTTTTCATTATGAGCATTTTCATAAATATTTGTGGGTGGATCTTCATTTGATGTTTGCCTTCCTCGAAAAATAAATTGAACAATGAAAACATATCAAGTGTTTATGTAATAACAGGTTCTCCAACAGAATTTCCTGAATAAGAATGCTATTTCTAATTAAAAGTAAAAAAAAACAACAGACCATAATATCAATATTTTCATAAATATTGTTACTGTTACATATTTATAAAAGAAATTTAGCTTCTGCATCGTCTAACATATACTGTATCATTTCAACACAACCATGGTCACACAATTCAACTGATTTTAAAATGACATGTGAGTTGCCTGAAGTATGGTGATTCTGTTTTTGCCTACTACACTTCCCATTTTGTCATCATAAACATCCTTTTGGTTATGAGACACACCTGTCATTATAGTTATACTAGCCAAGGCAAATGGTAACCGGCTGTGCACACCTTGGCAAATATCTTGAATATCCACATCATGGTCAATCAATGGTCAATTTTGTTTTTAAAAAAATGCTGGTATGCTCTTTAAGGTCAATGATATTGCTATGGTTTTCTTACCTTTCACATACAGGGAAACACTTAGAGCAATGATGATAAAAGTAAGAACCACAGAGAGAGCCATGAGGAAGTAGCCCAGCTTCGGTGGAAACCTTGCTTGTTCCTCAAAAGCACCATAGATGTGAATGGACCGCCGATCCTCTACCCGAGTGGTATTTATCTGACAGGTGTAGGTGGTATTTGGCTGCATGTTGTAGATAGTTGATGCGGTAAAGTAACTCCTGTAAGTTACAGAAGTCTGGGAGAGGGACAGATTTGTAGGCTGGACCCACTCAATGATTGGAGGAGGTAGTCCAGTCACTTCACATGTCACATACAGCTTCCCAGAACCATCAACTTCCAAATACAGCTTGCGAATTTTGGTTGGCACTTTGGGAAAGAGGAATTAAACAGTGTTTGGGAGCCATAATCAGCTACTTAGAAATGTTTAATGCAGAACAAAAATATTGATCTTTTCATGTTGGATACGTAGCATTGGATATCGTAAGGGTGCAGCGATTTGGTTTGAATAGCGCTGCAGATCATCAGAGATATGAACCTTACATTTTCAGAATGAATGCTCAACCAAATGTAGTATAAAACAGGATATGTACAACTGTAAACAATTATTGACTAGCTCATATCAAGCATTGATGCAAAAAGTAACAGGCCACATTTTGCAGTGATTAACACTTTTTAAATAAATTTTAAGTGTTACCCAATCATACCACTGATGTGAAGCTTGGTTCCTTCCTTCTTTTCATAAAAAAAAATTTCATTCTTCATGGTTATAAGCTTCAAGCGACAGATATAGTTGTCCTTATCCTCGAACATGACAGTCTTTATAGTCAGGGACAAGTTTTGCTTTCTGGGATCTCCTGCAAGCATGTACTGATCCTGGAAAAGAGCCTCCCCAGAAGTGTGCAGTTGTGACGGAAGACATTGTGAGATTCACTGCTCAGACAAGTGAAAATGTGAGATGCTTTTCTTTTCCAAATAACGGTAAGCTTCCTGTGCTCTGTATATGGGCTGGTAAAGGTGCAAGGCAACGTTACGTCTTTTCCAAGTTCACCTGTGATTTTCTCTGAAACTGACATTCCCCGTTCCTGAGCGTCTGCGTTTGTTGAATCTATAATATAGACAGGATGCAGAAGATGCATAGTTCCTTTGTTACCAAAAACACATTGAACTGTATTGAAATGATCACAAGTTAATAATAAATCAACTCATATTTAACTTACCCAGAAAACAAAAAAGACTGAAAAACATAGTGAAAACCATAATTCCATGACAATTGTTGAACAAAGACATCTCGTAGTTGGCTCCGTACACACAAGCTCTGTGTGATTTGCAAACATCAAGCACACTTCCCATCTACAATGATGAAGTGTGAAAAAGCTGAAGTGTAAAAGCAGCATATCGCAGACCTAAAGGTGACAACTCTATCTATACCACACCAGTTTGAATCATCTGACAGCCCTAGCTACAATATGATACACATCTACCAGCCAATGTTTTACAGACCGTTCAAGTCTGACTACATTCACAGCCACCGTGCCCTGTCAAGTTGCAGCCTCTGCATATGTGATTATTTCTCTATTTACATATCTGTAACCTTTCCCAAAAGATACAGCAATATAAGTACAGGAAATCGCACCCCCCCCCCCCCTTCAAAAAAGGCAACACCAGAAATTTCAGCTGTTTACTGTTTCACCACAAGAGAGCACCATTTCCTTATCTGACCAAACAAAGAGTTGTATCCATGTGCAATTATTACATTGCTTTTTTGTGATAGTAAGTATTATTATAAGTGACGTTTGCTTCCAGTTCATTGCTCTTTAAGCCATGGAAATGAAGTAATGTAAACAATGAGTACTCGCAAATCGCATGATCTATGATTTAATTTACCGTAAGTGTTAAAACCATACATTAAAAAGAAAATGAAATCATTTTATGTATCTTCAATAAAATCGCACAATTGACAGACATTCTAGTGGAATAACAGGTGTACCAGTACCTGGCAAGAAAAGTGTGGCTCGCCTTTCACATCGACCGTTCCCCATATGGCAGCTGTTACCAACAACATAACGGATTCTGCTTAGTATTTTATGGACCCGTATGGACCGACATAATCTTGTTATAGAACTGTATCTTCCCAAAAGCACCTGACAACGAATACATTCTCCAAGTAAATCAGGCTGATGCATACGCGAGAAAACTATTTGTGAGATCATTTGGTTACTATTTAGAGATTGTCGTTGTCTTCGCCAAGCCCGAGGGATGTAACGAAATTAAATTGAGTAAGATGGGAAGATTAATTAACGTTTTGCGTTAGGACGTGTACCCACATTAACAATAAACAGTGTAACAATTTGAATGGTATAGATACAGACAGAAAAAGAATTTTGAATTAAGTGCCTGGTTGTACCCATTTATTTAACTGGTATTTTCAACACCCTAAGGTACTGTGGACTAACCGAATCAATAGTCATATATCTGCCTGTTTTCGATTACATAATCATGCTGATCAATCACATCTTAGCCTTAATTTAAACACTTTTTATATTACTTTCTATATTCTTGTCTGTCACCGTAAGCTTGGGGTATTTCTCTCACACATGATCTTCCCCCAAGATCAGAGGTATTTACCGCCGCATCACTTCATGACGGATAGCATAATCTACCAATGAGTAGCGTCTGAAAGTACGAACCGTCAAATCACTGCGCTGGGAGGAGGAGCGTTCTCGGAATAGCCATCTAAATTACGTCATGCGCGAACAGCTGGTCCTTTGCAATAACTGAAAATGTGGACAAGCATAGTGATATAAAATCGAGTCTCTGATTTTTTTCGGAGGTAAACGTTTAGTTTTCATGATGTGGCAACTGGACGGTTCGGGGATGGAACGGGCCCGCTTGCCGCTCCTGTTGATTGTTTACACCTATCTCTGCTCTCTCGGAGGTGAGTCATTAAGTGGTGCTGAGAAAGAGATTTCTATCTGCTCTTGATGCAATGGAGCTGTCCTTTGTGGTAGTGCTGAAGTACTTAGGAAAATATCGCTTTGACGTTAGGGATATCAGTCTTAGCACATTGGTCAGGTTGCAGACCAGAAAGTCCTCCTTAGAAAAATTCCATTGACAGCATTTTTCAGTTGTTTTTACGTCCGTGCCCAAGACTTGGGTAATCAGCGCAAAACTGATGATATTACTTGCCTGTAGCTCGATTTTTACAGCCAAATTAATTTCGATTACATTTAGCTGACTAATCACTTGGATTTACGAAACACCTTCCAACTGTCCAACAATTAAAAATGAAAAGAATGGCTATCCCGATATAAGTTGACTGTTTGTGTTTCTGGAATCTGAAAATAATAAGCAGAACATTTTGTTCAACGTGCTTTAGTCTACTTTCTATCTTTTGACCACGTAACGATTATAAAAATCAGTTTTCAGTTAAATTAGGATATTGTGTATTGTCATGGCTTGAAAAGAATCAAGGCTGAAGTTACCTCTCACAACAATATGTATCCACATAGCCACCATCCATTGTTGTACACGTGCACGTACAAGTCCGATGTAGCGGGCAGTTGTTAAATTGGCACAGCTAGCACTCGTTCGTTGTTCTTTTGACTCTTAACAGGCCCTTGAGGTTTAAAGTTTGATTTCAGATTCCAAAGACATTTGCAATTTGTCCTAAAACAAGAAATGAAATAATATTCCTTATCAATGAACTGCGTTACGAAATAATGAATTTTCCCCATCAGGCACTTTATGCATTTGTAAGGTATTGTTTGCTACTGACAAATCCAAGCACAGTGTGCCGCAGTTGTTTTTCATGCTTAATAAAATATTTTAGTTATGTTTATGAACCTACATGCATGTCCATGCAACGTGTACCCCGGCGTAGCAACGAAGCGACCGCTGAACTCTTCGGGGAAAAAAGAAAGTGCTACGTCGATGTTGGTCGACATACAGCGCGACTGTTCTTCATCAATATCTACACGAGCAGGCTGGATGTGGTTTATCTTAAAGCTGGAGTCTATTTTAAGATTAAATCTTGAGAAGATCTGTACTAGATCTCTGATCAAGACAGAAACCAGCACAGCTGTGTCGAGGCAGCTTTTGGCAGCACAGGGAGAGGGGCTGACGGATGGCGCGTGGAGCGAGCTTTAGATCATAGGTGTCAGGCAAACCCGTGAAGTGCCGGGGAATTCAGAGGAAAATGCTATTTCGGTAGCGCCAGGGCACAGTGACGGGAGACACGCTCTTTCTATTGCGGTTCACTCCTGGATTCTGGTGCCTTTGCGAAATAACAAATGACATCAAAATAATGATAAATGTAAGGGAGTAAATATTATACTGATCATAATGACTGTACCCATTATTTTACAGCAATCAACAACAACAGCAGCAGCAACAACAATTAGAACTACTTATATTCTTCTACTACTCTTACTACAAGTATTACTACTATTATATTGAGTAGTATTGGCGGTAGTATTAATTATGCTACTACAACACATGTGTAAGACAATCACCTCTTTTTGTCTTGTTTCAAGGCATCGGTGCATTGACAAATGGCTCTGAAATGTGGCTTGGATGGTCCACGAAGCGCATAATTATTGACACTATTGTTTCCAGTTCGTGCCCTCTCTGATTGAAGGTTAGTTACAAACCAGTAAACACCCCTATAATTGGGTTGTTCTGCAGACCAAACAGACAAAAAAAAAGAAAAAAAAAGAAAAGACAGCAAATATCCAAAACGTTGTTTAACAGAGCTATCAGGATTTAATAAAAGTTAGGGATCGGCTATATCCCTCAACATAAGAAAGAACGACATTAACATAGTATGATTGAAAATAAAAACTGAAACTGATTCACATAAAACTCTCTCAGGATCTACACAGAGCATACACCATTTTCATTCGAGTGTGTTTTCAGGCAGATCAGAACTCAAATCACTTGAACTGAATAAGTCTCTTATCTGATTTTCAGCAGCTTGTCAATCTAAAGACTGATTGCTTGGAAGGCAACATTGGCATGGGTTGCTGACATTGCTGGGCTTTGTTGGTTTTTGTGTTTGTCAACAGCACATTTCTGGGGCATGCTGTTTTACGTGCATGGGTGCTTGGTGGAGAGATTTGTGACAAAAGTGTGAGTGTATCTTTCAGCCCATTACTGAAACTGTGAGGCTATTCGCTGTTGACTAATTTTGCCCAAAAATAAGGGTTAGATGGACAAAGACACACAGATGGTGGAGGGTGTAATAGCGCATTATTTCATCTCTGTGTCTCTATCCCTCTGAAAGGGGCTGTTTTTGGAGGCATGGGTAATTTCATCCAGTGTGTTCTGCAATGGTCTGAGATTGATGAAGAGGGTCCTTGCTTTGTGTTATTTGATGTGATTTGCAGAAGCCCCTTTCACTTAATTTAGATATTTTTTCATGCCATCATTGTTGTAATGATGAACTAAAGGTTGAGGCTAAGATAAGACATGACACAATGTAAAACTCTGTTGTCCATTTCTATGCAAGTTCATTCCGGGTCATTAGGTTAGCACAACAAAAAGACAACATAAGTGTAAACTCAGTATACAGAGAGATATAGACATACACATACATACACACAATATACAATGCATTACATGTTTACTTGGATTACAAAACCACATATTTAGTTGAGGGGTCTGGAGGATTTTTTTCATCTGGACACAGACATATTTTATATTTTTACATTTATTTTAAAAGATGAGCATTTTTATTGAGGGTGAAAGGTTGAGTAAGAGTCATATCTGTTCAGCTGAAATTGTACACCCTCCCTACTCTCTGTGGAAAACCGACACATCATCATTGATTGGATGAGCACCTGATAAATATAACATTAGATGTTAAACAAAGAGCAAGCACAGGGACAATGCGCTTCAGCACCCCCACCTTCCCTGGTGAAATCCACCGATTCTTCCAAAACCACATGGCTTACATCTACCAGCAGCCTCCTATGAAGGCAGCCATCATTGTCCTTACAGCATCGTTGAATTCTGTATTGCGATCAAGAAAAGTGTGTCCATGAGCTGGCGAGTAACTCTGTTCTCCTCTTTTGTTTTTCTCTGACATTAGAAAAACACATCTCACATTATAATTAGTAACATCATTTGCTCTTCCCATGTATTTCACAGTTTACTATTTTAACTTAAATTGTACTTTAATATATAAGTATGTATAAGTTCAATGTAATTTATGGTATATATGAGTCATAAGTGTACTAATTATGAATTAACCATGCATTAGGATAAGAGAATCTAAACCAACCACACTGAAATTCAGTTTTATCCAGTGATACAGCTCATACAAAGATCAGGGGAAAAAAGCAAAAAAGACAAAAAAGAGATTGATTTACACTTTTAGGACATTGGCCAGTATCTAAATCTCTTTATTTACTCTCACATTCTTACAGTAATTCATTGCACTTTGAATCTAAGGAAGTTTGCCTTGAAGTATTATCAAGAATTTGAAGAGCAGCATAAGCACATGCTTCAGAGTCAAATGAAACAGGGCACAGGCTGGAAACACCATGTGAGCGTGGATGTTGATTACTTTGTGGCCCTTCTTGGCTGTTAGGTTTAGCGCAGCTCCAGATTAACTGAGCCTGTGCAAGCGTAACTTCTCTGTATTTCTTATGCACCCTTGTCATCTCATGGGGAAAGTAGGATAAAATTAAATGCAAATCTTTTTGAGCAAGCTTACAAAAACCTTTTAAGTGTAGAAACGGTCCATGAAAAGATCCTTCACGTAACTAGCCACATGGTAGCAAACAAATGTATTTCATAAGATTATACTCTTTTTTAATGCTGTTATTTCATATAATACCAGAAACCATGTGGGAATGGTTACAGGAAATGATAACTGTTGGTGTGATGAAACTCTTATATGGCTGTAGGTGTGTGTGATTTGAAATAGGTTTCCCTATGTCTGTTTAAATACTCAGCACACACAGTACATTTGCGTCATGCTGTTTAGCTTAATGATTTGATGCTTAATGCTTAACTTACTTTTCTTTCTTTTCTTAATGCTTTCCTGTTATTATATACCTTATAATTATTTTTCTATACCTTAACACCACCGATACAATAATGATAACGATAACGATAATAATAATAATAATGCAGGCCATCCTAAGTATAAGACTATATTCAGTACGAGACTCAAATGTTTTATACCATACAACAGAAGCAGACATTGCCTGACTGAGAGGCAACCCTGCATGTTGGACATTTTCTTATAAAAATGATTCCTGATGCTGAACATGCGAAGCTGTCGGCTGGTCAGGGATAATCCTCTCACAGCAGGTCACTGTGAGTGTCCAGCTATTGTGGGAGCAGAACAGCTGAACCACCCTTAGTGCCATTTCATTCAACACTGCTGAATGAAATACGTGTTGCAGAGGCATTTAAGAGTGCTCTGTTTTACTCTTGCCTGCCTACTCATATAGAATGTTGTGTTGTGGTTATGAACACATTGTTTTACATTGTTCAGGGACAGACCACATGCAGAAACTGATTTCATGGTGGAAATATGATTCTATAACATACTTTTTAAAGCAATTAAATTGCATTTTTTTTCTTCTCTTACTTCAGAAAGCTAAATCATATGTGTAGGCGCATCAACAGCCTGAGAACATATGAGTGTATAATGATGGAAAGAGGCCATTCAGCTTATCTAGATTCACCATTCACCTACAATCTACCAGTGCTCCATCAAGCCTGAACTGGAATACACTAAGGATCTTGTACTCCTTGACTGGGAAATTAGCTCTAGGCCATCTCTTTGTGTGAAATAATACTTACTGTTACCAGTCCAGAAATAACCCATTCCATTCATTTGTTTTTAAAAGAATGGAACAGTGTGGAATGTACCCTTAATTTAATTTACCCTTAATTTTTCCATCTATACCCCCTTATTCTACTAACTGGTTGTTTTGTGGAACACTGCTTGATTTGTTCATAGTTTATTCATGCAAAAAAACCGCAAAATAGCAGCAGGTAAAGTGCAAAACGATCATTGTGCAACTTCATTACTCTGAGAAACCATGATGTGGGCACAATTCTCTGAACATGGGTCACACTGTTCTGATAGATGTGATTAAGGGTTAGATGGCACAGTTTAAGATGCACTGCATCAACTTTATAATACTGTATTTAATGGGATATAATGGAAGGCAGCAACCATCTCTCCTCTGTCATGAATCTTGGTAGAGGAAAAATTAATCCACATCGAGACATTATTTTTCAGTACATTAGCACCACACCTCTGTGTGAAAGCCTGTTCGTAGTCTTTCCTTGTAACATCATAGGATTGAAGGAGCAAAAAAAGAAAAAAAAACTTTCACTGTTCTGACATATGACATAAACACAACCTGAAGATTCTCTGACCCACAACTAGGAAAGCGGACCAAATTCATAGCTAAGTTACATCAGAGGTAGGGAAAGTCTCACTGAAAAAAAAAAGTCTTCCTTAGAGTCAAGACAATGATAGAGCATAGGGTGGAGAATTCATAACCCTAAGATTAATCAAAGTGTAAGGCTCGTTACTTAAATATCTCAAAGGATATGAGTCAGCTTCGAGGGGGTTGTGCTACTTCAAGCATACTGATATAAAGTTGGAAAATATGGTTTAATATGCAAATTTTCACTGTTGTGCAAGAGAGGGACATCAAGATTTCCCTTGAACTTTGATGATCGAGTACCATCGTTTTAAATAACTGAAGCACTCAAAAATGTTGTCAGTGATAGCGGATATGTTTTGAACAATTGAAACAATAAGCATCAATAATCTGGAGTGCGGGAACTTCACAACAAAGCATCAAAAATGAAATATACATCGGGGCCAGCAGAAGCTTGGGAAAACACGGAAATGCTTTAATGACCCAACAATAGAATGCTGCAAGGTCACAGATCTGGAAATAGAATATTTTCTTGTTTTCACGTAGACTCACTTCAGATGTGCTTTATCACAACAATACTTTAACCTTCGCATTCTGGAAAACAAGGTCTTTATTTTTTTTCCCTGTAATGTTATTAATTTTTCACCCAGACAAATCTGTATTCAGGCCTGGAGGGTAAGCTCTGGCCCATGCTTGATTAGGGATGTTAATGTGACAAATATGTAAACATTAAGTGATGTTCTTGTCTCCTGCTGTGAATGGGCATCATGCACTTTACACCCGCATGTTTTTTCTTGGTCTAAATTGAATATAATGGAATAGAATAGAAATGTCAGGTGCCTCAGTCATGGATGGTACATTACTTTGTAATGCAGTGATGTTTCATTTCAGAAGGTATGCCAAATGGAATATTAATAAAAAGACAACAGTGGAGTTTAACCTCATCACCCTAATCCAGGAGAATTTAACACGGATACAGAATCCACACATCTTTCAGCAGAGATAGGTCCTGTTTCTGATTCCAGGATACACTGATGCATTGTAGGTGATAAAGATGACTCTGAAATGGAGATGTCAAACTTATGTCCTCAATAACTACAGTGGCTGCAAAGTTTTCCTCATTTTCTTTGAGCCACCATTTTATTTTTGCCCTTAAAAAGTTGATTGAGTACACTCTAGCCAATCAATGACTCAAGTTAATCACATTAGAGCTGAAACACGCCAACAATGAGTAGGTACTGTAACTCTCTTAAGACTAGAGTCAGTTGAAACAGTGATCTGGTGGAACCTCCCACACTTACCTGCACTACACAACTACACCTTATCCTGATACACCCCTCAGCGGCCAGGCCAGCTGGAAGTCTGCACAGTCTGTACCTTGCTTGTAACTGTTCTGGACCATGCTTGCTGCCAGGCACATCCTGAATGGTCTATTTATTCAGTTCGGTAAGGCTTTAATGGAACCTGCAGAGATAAAGTACCTTATTTGAGGGTACAACATTACAGTCCCTCCTTGGACACTTGCCCATGACTGCAGTGCTGTTACCTCCACAGTAGCCGCTACACCATGTTCTTCCCTCTTGAATGGCACTACTAATGTATCATAGTATATCTGGGCCTGGTCTTAGAAGCCACTCCACATTTACTTGGACATAATTTAAGATGGCATGTAACAGGGGCTTCTTGGTATGATGCACTGACAGCCAATCTCAGCAGTGAAGAGGGAACAAGCACTCTATTAAAAACTCTGAAGCACGTACAGTGCATTTGTAGTGGTAGTCCCATAAAATACTCTCAGTGATTTCAGTGTGAATGCACCATCGTTGTTGACACCAGGAAGAAGAGAGCCAGAGCGGAGTATTAACACGCCTCTTTATGTTCTTACCATCAGGCCTCATGGAGAATCGGGGGCGTTGCGACTTGGCTTCACAGCCGCAGCGACAAGCGCCTCGTTTGCAGAACTACAGTGTTTTAATAGGCCTAAATGATGGGCCTTTGTGATGAAGTGGGTTTAGCTTTTATCGCAGAGTGTGGTAACATAATCTGAGCTTTCATCTCTGAGAACAGTGGCACCCCGCTGAACGCATTTTATATGATATCTAATCAGACACTCAAATTGCTTGACCCCAATAGATGTGCAGGAAGGACCATAAAGATTATGCAAGGTGACTACCTCACGTGTCCAACTCCAAAACCATAAGTGCACCTCCACAGCCTCAATGTGGGTTCACTCTGTGGATTAACTCAGCAAAACATTTTCCTTTCATTCATTGAAAAGCCTGTGGTTTCTTTTCGCAAATATGTGGCCCTTCTGAATGCTGCCAGAATTAATACAGTCTAAATAATTTATATATTGGTTTGTCTTGAGAAAGACTGTTCATGAGTGAGAATATGCTTAAGGACATTGGACCAAGTTTTTTTTCTACTCTGTTCTCATTGACTCTTTTAGGAACAGCTACCTTGTGAATTGGAAACAGTTTGTTATGCTTGCCATTTGCTCCTCCACATTGATTAACTTAGTGCCGTTTAAGAGAAAATCACATTTAAAAGGCTCTATGTTGGCTGCTGTACCTCATCAGTATCTTTGGACTGAACCAGGAACCAAATTGACAAATGGTCATCTCATCAAACTGTCAATTTCAGACTGCAGGCCTGGCAGTCTTAAGCTCTCTGGTATGGGAAAAGTCCAAGGTGTAGATTATTGGGCCCATATTAAAGTGTCTCATAACAAGAGTGCTGATCTAGGAGCAGGTGTCATCTGCTATTCTAACCCTGCCCATTATGAGCTAAGAGGCAAACCCGATCCAGGATCAACACTGCTAATCAGAGATGCTTTATGATTACGAGCCCTGATCAGACAGAGACAGCTTGTTAAGAGGATTGCAGGGGCCTGTTGTTTGATAGGGCTGTCATAGATCAGGAAGGCCGCTGAATGCTTGTGTGCATCCTTTCTCTTGAGTATTTCTCTCATAATCATATTAAAAATATTTCTTCCCATTACTCATATGCATATTTATATTCATAATCAAACTCCTGCTGTCTTGCCCACATAGGGTCCAGGAGTGGTTATATGGTCCAGTTCAAGGTTATATATACTGCAGTTCCAATCCGAGGTTTTTCCTCGACTCTCTCTTTTGAGAGTTGTGAAATGTTTTTCACTTTAGTCCCAAGTGTTTATCACTGCATGTAATCAATTATTGTTAATAGCCAGCCAGCTGGCAGTAACATTTTGACATTTCTTCTTCCTTCACAACTTCAAAAACTGTCCTGCATTTATAACTCTATAAAGCACGTGCTAACAATCAAATTTCTATATAGTAGTTTCCAGAATCCAGCAGAGCACTCAGCTTTGAAAAAAATTTCCAACAGTTACTTGTCAGTGAAGTGCATGGCTACATTTGTTTTCATTAGTTTCATATTCATTAGTTTGCTAAGGAATATGAAACTATTATTCTCTGAGTTCACAGTATCCTTGTGCATCTCCCAAACCTGTTCTACTTTTGTACCGTTAAAGTTCAGTATTTGTCTTATCTGGGCCGCAATACATCATCTGGAGGTCGTCCATCACTCTTTGCCAGTGTGATGTCATTTGCCCCAGTGAGGGATTAATGGTCGGTAGCAGTGCATTCTGTGTACTTCTTGTAATTTAGAATATCCCAGCTGAGCATCTAATTCATATCAAGGGATTGATGGGTACCAGGAAACTTTCTGATTCTGAATTCAGATCCCAGCCCAGAAGAACTGTGGGTCAGAGCTGTTGGAAGTAAAATACAACAGCAGCAGTGAAAACAGTCTTTCCCTCTGTAACTCCCATGCAGGTGGAGTGGTCAGCAGAGTCCCTCAGGGAAACACAATGCCTAACACACAGTACAGTTTGTTTATTTCCTGGAGACAGTGGCGGGTGTAATTTGGCGCGGTGAGGTAGGTTTTGTAGTCGATACCAGTGGCCATGGAGGTCCTTAGGGGTGAAGCGGGCTGGATGCAGAGAGAGGCCCATTCCATGTGTGCAGCCTGATAAAAAGCAAGGGGAGCCAGGCTCCATGGCTCCTATTAGAACTTCCTACAGACAACGCTCGTCCATGACAGGGTGGAGGGAGAGAGAGAATGAAGGAGAGAGAAAGAGAGAGAGAGGAACAGAGTGTGCTTCGCAAAGCCGACAGCTGCTTTGCCCGCGGTCATGCGGAACCGCTGCCCGCCAAGGACCCCGCCGGCACCAATCAAGCCTGACAAACCCCCCAAAAAAGCGCCAGTGCGAAGAATAAGGCGGGAGATTGTTGGTGGGGCAAAACAGGCTCCGCCTGGCGATGTCGTCCATCATTGGTCTCGTTGCTAATTGCCATAAGCGGGCCAGACCGGTACTGGTGCCTGCTGAGAGACGTAAAATGTCACCTCAGAGGCACCGCCGGGACCTCACTGCGTTGCTGGTGTATGTTGGAATGCGAGTTAACACGGTTTTTTGCACACTGACACCCTGCAACAACTTTGTTATGTTTAGAGGCCTCTGGGAACGCGCAGAGGCAGGCATGTTTATTCATAAACACCACTCGATGCACTCTGTCGTAGTGCCAGCTTGCCCCTTTTCCCCAGACGTGTTTCTGTAACGAGAGGGGGAAAAATGGGATGACTGAGTGAACTCACTTGCACATGGCATCAAGGTGTTTATGGATAAAATCAAGATAAGCGTCAGCCTTGGGTGTGGGCTTGGGGGTGGGGGAACACTGCTTTGGCAGAAAAGGACATGCTTTATAGTTAAGGGCATTCAGTTTTCACATTGCCACAAGATGGACAAAGTGGGCTTGTCAGTCTGGTTGGCTGCTGCAGAGTAATCCGTTGCTTCAGCTGAACCCAGTGCCCATGATATCAGCATGCTTGGAGAAACACAACTTCAATGTGCTGTTAATTAACTCGCCAATCATTTACTGTGCACCATTACAGCATCCCATTTCTGTGCACCGTTGATTGTCAGGCTCAGCTCCATCGGGGCTCATTTTAACTTCTTTATTGTTTCTTTATGGTTGAATCCATTTTGGTAGTTATCCAGAGTGGCACACAGATTCAATGTTGCAGCAAAGTGCAAATCCAGTGCAAAGTACAAGGTAAAACTGAATCTGTTTAGAAATGAAAAAAGAAAAACATCTTGTCTTTAACAGGAATCTCAGGGTGTGGCTATAACCAGCCGGGACTCCTTGTAGAAGGAACTTAAAATTCAAATTTAAAGACAACAGGGATGCCCAAATTATTTTGATGGTATGGTTGGTGAAGTATTCATCCTTCTGATTGTCAAAGGTTATCCACATCCACACCTGGGAAGTTATAGTTGTGTGTTATTTATGCCAGAAAATTCTGTAAATGCTTCATAACCTCTGTAATCCAAGGGAAGAACTTGCCTCAGGAGGCAACACCTGTGTAGAGCTCAATGGAGAGAAAATAACATCTTTGCTGAGGTCTTTGACAGCCAAATCGCAAGACTACATTTGTCAATAACACCATTTGTTTTAATAAAAAACCTGTATAATTTATAGATCCTTTTATACAGTAGTTTCTTCTAATTTAGCGCACCCTAAGCATTTTTCATTTGCCAAAGGAAAACACCAAGGTATTCAGTTTGCTAAAATGAGTAAATGTGATGTACTGTAGTTCTAGGTAATTAATTTTTTGATAGTTTTTTTTTCTGATGGCTCATACATGGTCTATATGAAATGATGTTAGTCTTATTTTATTATTATATTTCAAATAGTTTGTACTTATTATCAGCCTGTAAAAATGTCACTTTTTAAATTGTGTTAAGACTGGGAAAAAATATGAATTTGAGTCATGTATAACATGTACGACTACAGATGTTATTTATTTGTTATTATGTCCTTGTCTGAAGGTGGACATCGGGAAAACTATACACGCACTAAAGACTCATATTGTTGAACACGCCATACATCGGCAAGATATCATTTCACCTCTTGCTTGACATTTTACTAAACCATGCCCTCACTGATCTAAAATGTGTTGTGATAGAAAAAGTACAGCCTCGTCAGGGCAGTGATATTGATCAAAGATTATTTCAAAGAAAATCCTTTTGGATTTATAGATTGAATTCCATTTCTCCTGTTGGATTGAATGAGGATTTTGACCTCTTGGCTTGTCTCTAAGTTTTCTTTTATTTATTTCCCTTGCACCAACACACTTCTTTCCAAATATGATATGATTGGGATGCGTTCCCCGCTACATGATGGCTTTTCGCCTGACTCTTTGCATGGTTCACACCCCTGTCATTTAATTGTAAATGTTCAATTTGTGGAAGTGATTGAGCATTTGTACCTTTAAATTGTTCAATTACCGAATGACTAGCTCTAATGATTAACACCTGTGCTATACTTATAGCAAGCTGCATCTGAAAAACTTTTTATCACACACTGAAGAAGCCCACTTGCCAAAATGTTTGTGTGTTTTGTTCCCCTGCTGCTCTTAGATTAATAAATAAGTATATAAACATTATTTCCAGAGTGAATTGCTGTGTGCGAACCATTTTTTTTTCTGTCTATTTATAGTCATTGGTTTTTATGCACCATTCTACCCTTATTAAGCTGTTGAGCGTGATGGTATTAGTTTTTTCTTATAGTTTGTACTCATTACCAGCTAAATGTGACCAGGCGCATTTTAGTATGTTTCACTCTTACTGAATAAGGAGGCCAGAATCCTGGCACAGTGGAAATCAAAGAGCAGAAAATGTACCCAATGCTGCTGCACTTACTGTTACTTCCCTGTGAGAATTGCAAATGGACAATGTGGGAGGTGAGAATAGTAGATATAGTACGGATACTTGCAGGAGGAAGTGCAGTATGTCTTTAGTGTAAATGAATCTTGACTAGTATGTGCACCCAATTCTGCCTTAAATACCCACACAAAAGCACACATATACAAACATGCAAGTGCATAAAGCTTGCCCTTAAACACAGATGAATTTAAACCCAGTATCTGTTTTGTTGTTTTAATTTATTCAATTCCATTACTTCAAAGCAATGAAGTATCCTTGGCAGGTGTACCATTAAGAGAAAAATGAGAAAAAAAATCAATTCAACCTCATTTATATGAAAGCCAATGAGTTACACTCAGACTGTGCATGCACACAAGTGTACACACACACACATACACACACACACACATTCAAGCACAAAGCTTGCACGTATTCACAGATGAGGACTATTCCCTTTAAATACCTCTTCAAAAGAACTTCCATGCTTTTTGACAAGACCAACAGGGGAGCACCCTGGATCCCAAAGCTATAAATTTCAGCAATGCTGATCTGGACCAGCTGGACCAGACCCCCTTCCCCAAACCTCAGCCCCCACTCCCCTTTGAATAACCCCCACCCAAAGACCCCTGAGTTCCACACTGTATTCCAGACTCATATTCTCCCCCCTTTTGAACATTAATATTAAAATGCTGTCATCCAGTCTTCCACATAAGAGGCTTCTCCCCCACTGTGGGCTACGCCTCGACTTCACAGCCATGCCGCACATTAATTTGGCTCTCAGTCTTTGCCGCGGGACCTGCCAGGTACAATATATGGAGTGACACCAGCAAGACTTCATTTGAGCTGGAGTCGATGTGCCGGCGGGAGTGTATCTTCTTCGTTTTGCTTCTCAAGGCCGTGGTCTTTGGCCATTCATTCGGTCTTCATGGGACTTCACAGGATAAGGTTTGATAGGGTGAACCACCCGCTTGCCTTCTTCTTAGGATGCTGAGCGAGAGATGTGTCGGACAGAGTGTTCCGGAAGCCAGCCACTACATTACAGATATCATTTTGAATGAAGAAGAAGTCTCAGTCTTGTACTAAACCAAAACAACTAAGAGGCACTGTGATAAAACTTGGGAGAGGTTGTGTGTAAAACGGTACACTCACAACCCACAAACGCTTTACTCCCAGGTGAGACCATGTTTTTTCCCCTTGGGCACCTGCACTGCTGTAATAAGACAATAATCATTTCAACTCTTCTTCTGTTAAATAAATGATACTAGATTTCTCCTTACGATTTCATTTGAGCTTGGTTGGGGTTTGAGGGGGTGGAAAAAACCAGTCAACAGATAATAGGCTGCTAATATTTGCCCACCCATTTAGAGGCTGTAAAAATAGTATGCGGAATGGACGATGCCATAAAACTTTGACAGTTCTCTGGCAGGAAGAGTAATGGTCTCTGACGCTCGATTGAAAGGAACTGAAGGAGAACTAAAAGCTAGGGTCTTTCTCGGTGGCCTAATCGTGATTTCGGAAACGTCATTAATGCTTAATGACCCACTCTGCAGTCTAATAAACCCCCCTCCTCCTCCACTTCCCACCCCCACCCCCTACAGCCAGGCCCAATGGAGACGCTTTTAATTAGATTACTGCTTTTCTTTCTTTTTTTTTTTTTTCAAAAATAGCCGCTGTCTTGTCCTTGGTTATCTTACATTGGATCTTCAGTTCTGTATTCTCCCACCCTAAAAAGCCTCAGGTACACAGCTATCAATCGAAACTATTTCCATGTTCACACCAATAGCATCTGTACATCAGATCAGAGAGGACGTGCCAGCATGTCATGGCCAGTCATCTTCAACACATAAAAAAGGCCCGACCAAAGAGATAGAAAGCTAGTGAAAATGAAACGCGTTGCCAATCAAAGCTCCCTCTCTCTCTGGTTCATATCTATTTTGAGGACCAGGAAGCTTCAGGCCCAGGCTGTGAAATGACCTTGGATTCCAGTGGAACTTAAACAAAAACCTGTCCTAGCTGACAGATTGATGACACAAGGCTTCATTAAGATATACTGCCTGGGTGTTAAACCCATTGTGCCATAAACTTTATTTACAGAGCTCCCTCTTAATATCCATCATAAATGGAAAATCAAATTTCCCCTTGGTTTTACATCAACTCTGAGAACACCTACAGAGTCATTGCTCGAGTCAGCTTTTCTTGGAGGAGTTTGCTCAGTGATTGATTGCTTTTTAACTTGAAATTTAAAATGATATGTATCGCAGATTCCTGCATTTGGGCTATTTCACATAGTTTTGCAATGATTTGCAAAAGTCATGGCTGCATCAATAAACAACTTCCGTCTTTCTTTTGAGACAAAGATGGAACATTTAAGGAAATGTGGGAAGGATGGGAAGTGTTTTAATAATTTTTATCAACATATTTTCACTTCATCAGAATGGACACAAGCAGTGAATATTAGAAAAAGTGCTAATTTGTAAAAAGCTGAAAATCCTCCATTCTAATGAGAACAGTGTGCGTTATGACATAAACCAGCATTGTGTTATGATATAGACCAGCGTTGTGTTATGACATAGACCAGTGTCGTGTTATGACATAGACCAGCATTGTGTTATGACATAAACCAGTGTTGTGTTATGATATAGACCAGCGTTGTGTTATGACGTAAACCAGAGTTGTGTTATGACATAAACCAGAGTTGTATTACGACATAAACCAGTGTTGCGTTATGACATAAACCACCGCTGTGTTATGACATAGACCAGTGTTGCGTTATGACATAAAACACCGCTGTGTTATGACATAGACCAGTGTTGCGTTATGACATAAAACACCGCTGTGTTATGACATAGACCAGTGTTGCGTTATGACATAAAACACAGCTGTGTTATGACATAGACCAGTGTTGCGTTATGACATAAACCAGCGTTGTGTTGTGACTTAGACCAGCATTGTGTTATGACATAAAACAGCGTTGTGTTATGACATAGACCAGTGTTGTGCTATGACATAAAACACCGCGGTGTTATGACATAGACCAGTGTTGTGCTATGACATAAAACACCGCGGTGTTATGACATAGACCAGTGTTGTGCTATGACATAAACCACCGCGGTGTTATGACATAAAACACCGCTGTGTTATGACATAAACCACCGCTGTGTTATGACATAGACCAGTGTTGTGCTATGACATAAACCACTGCTGTGTTATGACATAGACCAGTGTTGTGCTATGACATAAAACACCGCTGTGTTATGACATAGACCAGTGTTGCGTTATGACATAAAACACCGCGGTGTTATGACATAGACCAGTGTTGCGTTATGACATAAACCAGCGTTGTGTTATGACATTGACCAGTGTTGTGTTATGACATAAAACACCGCTGTGTTATGACATTGACCAGTGTTGCGTTATGACATAAACCACCGCTGTGTTATGACATAGACCAGTGTTGCGTTATGACATAAAACACCGCTGTGTTATGACATTGACCGGTGTTGTGCTATGACATAAACCACCGCTGTGTTATGACATAGACCAGTGTTGTGTTATGACATAAACCAGCGTTGTGTTATGACATTGACCAGTGTTGCGTTATGACATAAACCACCGCTGTGTTATGACATAGACCAGTGTTGTGCTATGACATAAACCACCGCTGTGTTATGACATAGACCAGTGTTGCGTTATGACATAAAACACCGCTGTGTTATGACATAGACCAGCGTTGTGTTATGACATAAACCAGCGTTGTGTTATGACACAGACCAGTGTTGCGTTATGACGTAAACCACCGCTGTGTTATGACATAAAACACCGCTGTGTTATGACATAAACCACCGCTGTGTTATGACATAGACCAGTGTTGTGCTATGACATAAAACACCGCTGTGTTATGACATAGACCAGTGTTGTGCTATGACATAAAACACCGCTGTGTTATGACATAGACCAGTGTTGTGCTATGACATAAACCACTGCTGTGTTATGACATAGACCAGTGTTGTGCTATGACATAAACCACCGCTGTGTTATGACATAGACCAGTGTTGTGCTATGACATAAACCACCGCTGTGTTATGACATAGACCAGTGTTGTGTTGTGACATAAACCAGCGTTGTGTTGTGACATAGACCAGTGTTGTGTTGTGACATAAACCAGCGTTGTGTTGTGACATAGACCAGTGTTGTGTTGTGACATAAACCACCGCTGTGTTATGACATAGACCAGTGTTGCGTTATGACATAAAACACCGCGGTGTTATGACATAAACCAGCGTTGTGTTATGACATTGACCAGTGTTGCGTTATGACATAAACCACCGCTGTGTTATGACATAAAACACTTATGACATAAACCACCGCTGTGTTATGACATAGACCAGTGTTGTGCTATGACATAAAACACCGCTGTGTTATGACATAGACCAGTGTTGTGCTATGACATATCACATCAGGTAGCTGTGGTTTTTCTATCTCCAGTGCTGATGAACATGACCGTAGCATGACTGTGTCTACTCTGTCTGTCTTTCATGCTTCTCAACTACGGAACTCAAAACTGGAGAGAATTTTTATGTATAAAGATTACTTCTGGTAAACCTGGCTAAATAACTGGCTGTGATACATGTGTATCTGATGATTTAATTGGTCACTGAAATGATAATATGATATGATATATCACATTTGGTAAAATCACAGACATTTTCTAGGTTCGTTTGACATGGATGAATGAGCTGTCCATCAATAAAACTGTTGCTAAGCACAGAGTCTCTGCGTAGTGATGTTTCTGCATTCATTCTGTTATGGACAGTGCCAATAGGGTTATATATTTGCTGATGAGTGCAATCTCATGGCATTCTCTGTGATGGTTTAAAGTGCAGTAATAAGATGAAAAGTTCACTTTCAAAAGAAGTGCACACCCATGTGACCAGCCAATTAGTTTGTAATAGTAAAAGTGCATGAATTCAAAGGAAAGAATGGTGCTCTTGCCATACCACCACCCTAAGAAGTCATGACACCAACATGGGTGAAGATACAATTAGCAGCAACTATATCAATGACTATTTCATCCAGCCAATTTTTCGTTTTTAAAACAAAGGACAATGATTTTATCAGATCAATGTGTTACTGGTACCATGTTTTTGCTCCACCTCTTTTTGAGGACCAGGTACCACTTTGTCCCGTTACCATGCTCTGGGTCCAGTGCTTCTCCCCTTCAGTGTTGTCTGCTCATAACTATGATTCAACAGGCTCAAAATCTTCATACTGAGTTGTCTGTCTCTGCACCAGCATAGAGCACCAGGCCCTGGCCTCTCTTTTCTGCTTTATATCACTCTGATTTAAACCAAATGCAATTACCGCTGTCAAAACAACAGCTCGAGAAGATTCTGCGGTCGCATCAAAACACAGGAAACAAGATTGGCGCGCTCTCCGAGGAGTGATTTCACCCCCGTCTCCCCAGGGTTGGGGTGGGCGGGGGGGGGGGGGGGTGGGGTGGTGTAGATGCTGGATACCGAAGATTTGATTTGCTGGGGGGGAAAAAGGGAAGTAGCTTTTTCATGGCATGCAGAGAGCAGGCAAACGCCTTTTTGGCTTTGGTCTCAGACCTCTGCTTCACTCTGCCTCCATATGTGTTGCCATGCAACGTAAACCCAAGTACGGCGAGTTCCACTGCTCTGTGAAAGGCCTTGGGAGGGAAAGACTCAGTAAGACTGTGGAGGCTTTGGCTTAAAACAACCAACAGCACCTACTGAAAATTACAGCGAAAAGTCAGATTCTCAAAAACCCAAAAAGTGAGAATTAAGTCAGGACAACCAGCTGACTAAGGCATACCATGGAAACCAAAGATATTGTAGAATCTCCCACAGAGTGTCCCTCACTGTCAATGTTTGCAAAATGGATGGCTGTGTGAAGATGATATATTTTCCAGCATAGATTCTGTCATATTGCAAATGAATGTAGAGTGAGCCTGATATAAAATCAGTTGATCTTTTAAAGATGATTAATGGTATTGGCTGGTTCTCTCCTGAGGGGCTGTGATTGTATAGAGGTGGTCATGGCGATTAATGCTATTTTACTGATCTGTTACCTTGGATACTTTGCAAGGTGTTCTATTCTTTTCAGCTATTAAAGTCTACACCATTAAAAAAAAATGGAATACCACCAATACATGTAAATGATATGGGTATCATCTATTAGAAAAATACACAGAAAGGTAGAATTTGTGCTGGTTTTGTTGTTTTCCCATCTTGTTTCTCAGCAAAGAAACAAAGACCAGGATACATTTTTGGTATTGGCCTGGCAGGTTACAAAAACTGTTTGATTTCAATTTTGTTGTGATTCTCTCTTTTCCTTCACTTCATTATGTGATTTAAATCCCGTTCACGGTGCAGACAAACTTCTTATATTAAAAGGAAGACGTTAGTCAAGGTGAAATTCTAGCCAAGAGATAAACATACCTCTTCTGTACAGCTCAATCTTCTGTCCAATCGTTGAGTCCATTTTCTGACACTATTGTCTTCTTTCACAGCCCTTTTGTGCCATGACATGTCACACCTTAATAGCTCTGCTTGTCAGAGCGGCTCCCCCCTCCCACCCCTGCTGTGAAACGAAACAGAAACCCAGCTGCCCCAACTTTGAGAAAGTCGATATCTTCATCTTCTCTGTCCGTCTATGCCCTTCCCATTCCAACCACAGACCAGTGAGCTCAAATGAAGATCGCATTCAAAACACTGCCTCCCTTTACCGTGAATTGAGTGGGTGTGGCCAGGGGCACTGGAGGTGACACGATGACAAGTGGCACAATATCGCAGTGCGTTGGAACGCACCCAGAGGAGGGCACAAGGTCATGACTTTTATGCAACCACCATGCTGTTCTCATCTCTGTTTCCATGCTTCAAAATGACAGCACAAAGAAAATCAAGTGTTATAAACTTGCCCATGTTGTGATACAGAATTTATTTTTATTGATCATCTTTTGTTTTGTGATTCATAAAATGACTTCAAATTCTTCAGTCATAGCTTTCTTTTTGTCTGTGTTAAATATTTAACACAAACTATTCTGTGAAACTAGACCTAGACACGTAGATCAGGTCTGTGACTTTTACTTTAAACAGCACATCAATATTAAATAAGACCTCAATGATCATACCCTCAGTGTGTAGAGTTAATAGAACTTTGGGGTAAGAATCTGTATGGCACACAGAGCAAGGCCCTACTCAAATAAGTGATGAATTATGAACTCTGCCTAATAAACCTGTGTCTGGATGCTTGGTCATGGAGCCAACAGCTGAGCAAGTGGGGGAGAGTGAAATTACAGTGTGCATTTAACTCCACCTTTTATTCAACCTTTTTGTTATAAGAAATGCCAAATAGTGTCTTTGTACCAAGGCAATATTCTGTGTAGCTTTAGAAAGCAGAAAGAAAGTTTTTGCCTTAAGATAATCACAATGCACATGTAGTGGAGGAATAATTGGGATTGACTTCTTTGGTGTAGTCTGCATTTTGAAACAATTAAATTGATTTAATGGAATTGAACTTGTTTTGACCTTTAGCCAGTTAAGGTATCTAACTTGAAAAGAAAAAGAATACTGCAGTGTGACAAGACAGTGTAACAGTGTCCCTCCATTTGTATATTATATTGAAAGTATATTTGGTCAAATATACATTTATTGTAAGACATTTCTGAATTCAGTAATTACCCAATAATATACAAATGAATATAAGTGTTAGCTTTTTTCACAAACACAGTTTGGCTGATTCAATGATCACTAAAGTGATCTCACCAAATGTACAATATTTGAATTCATTTGTAAGACGAAGTCAATAGAATTTTTTTTCAAAGTCGAGGAATAATTCTGAGGTAATGTTGGGCCACTGTGTCTAATAGTCCAGTATGACAAGCCAACAATCTGGACCATTTTTAAAAACCATAACTGTCTCTTTTATCCCTGGCAGTGAAACTCCTTGACAAAGTTACAATTGTCATCTGCCAGTTACTTCAAAATTCTTCCTTCCACCCAGTCATTACAAATATTTACCACTCATAATGAATTACCGCTCTGCATATAGCACATTTACATTTGAAACGGCACAGATCAGCAAACGGTAAACGGCGGCTCACAGCGGAGGCGCCTTTTCCTACTCTTAAGCACCGTCGCCACTTTTGGTTGATTATGAACAATTATGCCACAGAAGGCTTTGCAGCTGACAGAAGTGTCTGCATAATTCATGCACGTTGCGGAGGCGGGAGGTAGCCATTGATTTATCGTCTGTACGCCGGAGTGCGCTTCCACGCCACAAGAGCTCCTCAAGGTTCCTGTCTTCCCAAACGACAGCTTCACACATCTTTGTCAGTGCTCTGGGGAAGGGTGGGGGGGTGGGGTATGGGTGTGGGTGTCGGGTGAGTCAAGGGTGAAGTTCTGTCTTTTTGGCATGTGTAAAGCAGAAGAGAGATGGGGGCAAGTCGAAATTGAGCTGCTGATGAGGGAAGGTAGGCACTTCGTTGACACTACGAAGTCCAATACGTCAGTCCAATACGTTGGCCATATTGGACTGACCCAAGGCGGTTGGAAGAAGGCAGGGAGTGGAGGGATGGAAGGGGGATTGGGCTAGAGGGTTGGGGTGAGATATAGCATTGAGGTTTTGCACCATTACAAGGCTTAAACCTTCGTCACGGTCCACGAAAGCAGGCTGGGGTTCTCAAGAGACCCCTCCCACCCCCACCCGCTGGCTCTATTTGCCTGCTTCCCTCATTGCCTACTCTCCAGGCAGCCCCTTTCGCACTTACCCAACAAAAGCACTTTCTCTCTTCCATCGTTCCTCTGGGGCATGATGGCTAGTTGTGGATTTTTGTTTTCGTTT
Source organism: Albula glossodonta (assembly GCA_019788955.1). Lineage (NCBI taxonomy): Eukaryota > Metazoa > Chordata > Actinopteri > Albuliformes > Albulidae > Albula > Albula glossodonta. Next base: position 17,924 of record JAFBMS010001140.1, on the reverse strand, counting down.
TGCTTTGACGTGCTCGTGTGAATGGGTTGCAGTGACAAAGGGCAATGCAGTACATCTTTAACAAGGTGAATGGAGGCACACTAGTTCAGCTGGGAAAATGTGCAATCATGCAGAATGTGGTGGGCTACCTGACCAGCTCACAGATCCTTCTTCTACAGAGGGGAGCTCTGAACCCTCATGTCCAATTTTAATTTCCAGACAGAACTCATCAAGAACGCAAATTTCATTTGAAACGCCACTTCTTCTCCTCACCTCAGGAAATTCATATTCAAATATACATAAATATATAAATATATGTATATTGGATTGTACTGTTGCTATCTCTTTTTAGCAGCTGTTCTAAGCAGCTTATAAATCTCGTCACTTTGAGTTCCAATTAGAAAGGGAACACACTTCCTACCTCTTTAGATAATTCAAGTGTCAGATATTGCCAGTCAGACTGACAGTCAAGGTATTGGGAAAATAATGGGTTGATGGATGTATCCAATGGAAGAAAGCCTTCCTGAATAAATCCACCCTGTTCCTCTGTTTGAAAACGCAGTGGTTCATTATTGTGTGAGCGCTGCTGCATCGCTGTCAGGTTGTGAGTGCAACACGAAGCATATGTCTAATGAGAAGATTATAGACTTTTCTCCTCTGAAACAATTGTGAAAAAATGCCCCAGCAACTGTTGTGTTTTCAAAAGGGTGCACTTAAAATGCTTCAGCATGGAGGGTGTCTGTTTTCTGAGGGCTTGAGTGTTGTTCCATTTATGAAGTATGGCTTTTTTGCTTGCTTTTTGTTGCAAACAAACAATCTTGTTTCTCTGCACCGTTTCTTTTTGTATTGCATTTTAAACACTTTTGGCCATGGGATTACATTTGGAGACTTCTTTTCAGTATGACTGCAATTGCCCTTTGTCTTTAGCCTTTAGCAACAAATTTAAATAATTTTAGTTAACCTTTTTAACTTCTTATCCAACATAATCAGCTTGCAGGTGCAGAAAACACAAATTGTTCTTCAAGTCATTACTCAAATGTCAGAACAAGGAAAACAGAGGTTATACAGATTGCCTAAGCATCTGAGTTTTAGCAATAAGAAGAAAATAAGAAAACAAAAGAAAAAAATATTCTTGTTTTGTCCCACATGGTTACTTTTTGCAACAGCAGAAAAATATGAATCATCCCTCCTAGGGCTGATGGGCCCTTTCAGCAAGCAGAGATGACTGTTAATTGTTAAGAACCTTTCCCACTAGCCTTTTGCTCTGCGATTAGGAGGAATGAGCCTGACCTAATAGTCAAATCAAAAACTGAATTACAATAAAATCATTCTGACCTGTCATGTGATGTAGACGGCCCAATCAGCAAGCCAAGTCGCCTCCTCTTTGTTTGTGTGTCCCTCCCACTAGCCTTTGCCTCTGTGATTAGGAGGAATGAGGCTGGCCTCCTGGTCAAATTTCCGTCTGCAGGTGGATATTGATCTCATGGCAAAGGGGCTGAAGATGATGTCGGCGTCCATGACTGAGTGCCCAGTATGAGTCCAGCAATCCAGTTTAAGATGAACCTGTTCATCAAAATCCCACATCTTTTCATCTCCCTGTCTGTCAGCTCGCCCAACCATAATAAAGATTAGTTTCGGGTGTAGAAGGTTATTTTTGTTATGATTGTCCAGTTATGGCAATGCTCTGGTCAGAAAGACGTTTCACAGAGATTGTGGCTGCATACATGCATAATGAGTTGTCACAATTGTGACATATGCTTCAGTACATAAAATATGAATATCGCTGAAAATCTCCCATTGAAAGGCAATAGAATCCATCTTTGCTTGACAGGAGGATATGGTACTTTCGCCCATGTGGATAATGAATAACATTGTAACTGATCTGTTGAATTACCTAGTCACTGTGGTCTGCTCCTCCATAGGGACACAAATTAGAGTGGCCTGGCTTTTAACCTTACAGCTCCTTCCACAGTGCCACACATAGTGAACATGGGCACAGAATGGAGCAGTAGAAGTGGAAAATGGTTTTATCCTGAAATTCACTTGATGTCATTACAAAAGAGTAGAAACAGACAATTTACTGTGACAACAATAAGAACACAATGAACAGGATTCAGTAAGCATTTGTCTTTATCTTTGACTTAAACACTATTACTTTTTCTTTAAAAATACAAATTCCCGAGCAAATGTGAGTGAGTGCTGAACTTGCCAAATGCTGCTTGTGAAGACAATGTTAAACAAAAGCATTTAATTCTGCTTCAAAGCTAAGGACACATACTTGATTGAATGCAAGTGAATGTCACAGAATGAAGAAAGAAGGAACAGAGCAGCAAGAAGCATGCCATGTAGGTAACGAAGTGCAGGAGCAGTTTTTTAGGTGTGTCAGATGGGCTGCCATAGAGGTCATTGTCATAGTGATCACCTGCCTGGCTAAGGAGCGGGATCTCAACATTGGGATGGCCTTTCAACTCCACTGCTGGATGACTGTGTCAGGTTTAAGGGGCCATGTGATTGGAAGAGAAAAGCTCGGCCTTACTCTTGGACTGTCTTTCAGCGGGGGTTTTCCATGGCGTCGGTTTGCTGTTGGTGCCTGTGGTGGACATTGAGAACTGCCAGCCCTCCTGCTGCATGTCATTGGGATTTTCTTGGACTGTAGCACTGCTATGCACATCACCCCGTACTTTGAGAAACATAACACTTCTAACAGCACAAGGGAGAGGGTGCAGATCAAAAGTCATGGTAACTTTACAATTGAGCAAAACCCTAGGTAGCTGACAAAAGGCAAGATATAAATATATAATCGAGAGCTGTAAACTTGTTCAAATGCAGCATAATACGTCTCGGAGATAACGAAGAGTCAAGGACTCAGAGCAGCAGAATGGTTCTTACCTCAGAGCAGGTAGGGGCAATTTTCTGCTCTCTGTTTTGGGGCCTTGAGTGCGCCTCAGTCTTTGAAAGTTTATGCCTTGTTATCTCTAAATATTTGTTGTTTTTCCATGAGAGGTTTTACTCTATCTGTGGTTTGAAGAAGTGTGCGACATCCCAGCCCCCGGTAAATTTCTCCCGCAGAGAGGTCCCCCGAGACTTCCCAGGTGTTTTTCTTTGCCTGCCGTCTTTGCTCACTCTTGCTGAATAATTTCTCGTGAACTCTGGAAAACATTGGGGAAAGAAACATGACTTTTGCCATTTGTAAGATGTCGAATGTGGTTACTGGTAATCGGAAGTAACATTGCAGCAATATTCTAACAAATCCAGGCATACATAGATCAATCGACAAGCTTTAAGTTCAAAATTGAGCACAGAATACACTTTCCTGTTAGCACATGGGTATTACTAAAGACTAAAGTAAGTAAGGATATCGCTTTTTTCGCATGGTATTTATATCTTGTTTCTTGATCATCATTGTTTTTATATTATATAAATCTACAGAAAGGAATACATTTAATGGAGTAAAAATGTGTGGTGTTAATGCAAATTTTCTTGAAATATAACAGACAGTTGCATTTGCTGCCTTTCCTACAGCCACAGAAATTTAGTATCAACTGTTCGGTCCAGTTCAATCTTATATCCGAGGGAAACATTTCCCTCTATTGATTACTTACAGGTGTTTGCACGTTCTGCTGCAAATCACTGGGACGCCCTTTAGAAAGTGCCGGCACTGTAAATCCATAACAGGAAATGAGAATGGCCGTCGTGAGCAGCTGCTGTGCTTGTTGTCACTTGGAGATGCATAGCCTTAAATGCGGCGAGCTCAAGCCGCATGGATGAAGCGTTACTGTGGAAATTTACGACGTTGTAAATCTGCACCACATCGAACTCACGGAATAATACTAAACTGGGAGTTTCCTCATACCTCCATGATAGTTGTTATAATGACAAACAGGTAGCATTCTCAGATATGGAGACGAGTACTGATTCATGGATGTTTGATCATTTTTACAGCAATTTTACATTAGTGGATGTAGAATGTCCTCAGGGTAGATGTGTGTGTTTGTGTGTGTGTTTGTTATGAGATTGGTGGCAGGGGGGATGGTATTTCACATTTCAAATTTTATACAATTTAGTACTATTTTAATCTTTCTGATGGAAGAGAGAAATCGAACTGAGTGGGAAATGTGTTACCTATTGTAGCACAAAGCTTGTGTGGAAATAATGGAGAGAGAAAGAGAGAGGGAGAGAGATCGGGAAGAAAGAAAGGGAGGGAAAGGGAGATAGGAGGGAGAGAGAAAAACAGACAGAGAGAGAGAGAGAGACACAGTGATCAGTGATACTATATCTTCCTCTCTCCAGGCTGAGCAGTCTGCACACCCCACCAGGCTCTCAAATGCCAGGAGAATAAAATGATTGATGAGGCAGAGCTGCTATTGACAGACAGATTTCAGAAAAGAGAATCCGGAGAGGATAGGTAAAATAAAAAGGGACAGGACAGAAAAGACGCTGTAGGGGGTTTTTTGGTGAAGGCAGATGACTTCACCTCTCCGAGCAAATTGGGACGTTTGTAAGCACTCTGCCCCATGTACCAGTGAGTTTTTATTGTTGTTATTAGATTAGAGTCTTTTACTGCCTGTCTCCATTGAGTCTGGCTGCATAAATCAGCTCTAATCACAGACTCTCTATGGTGGATTCCACCTTGGAGATTACGCGATCTCTGAGCTTGATCTGTGCCAGTCTACCAGGGAGAGACTCTGCATAACAGACTGGAGTGGAGTGCATCTTAGTCTGCCATGAGTGATGGATGGTCAGGCTGAGTGAGGAACCTCTTTCATTTAGGAGTCCATCTCAAGTCAATATGAGATATTTGCTTATTAAATATCAAAGCGACAAAATAAGAACTTTCATTTCCGTTTGAGACTCCTTCATAAGTAAGAAGGGTTGGCCTGGCTTCAATCAACATCTGACTGTGACTGTTTTTTATGAGTCTTACTGTCAAAATAACACTTAAAAGAAACTTAAGACGAGACTAGATCCAGGTTGTTCTAATTATGATGATTCCTTTGTAAATGAAGTTATCCATGACATTATAGTTTTGGTATTTTAGAACATATCTGCTTAGACAAAGAGGACATGCTTGACTTGGTTGGCATAGACAAAAAGGCAAGGATATTCAGGGAAGTGAAGTCAGCGGAATCCAGAGAGAGCGGCAGAGAGGCCGCATCACTGTTAGTCACACGGTAACATAACAATGTCAGCGGCATCATCTCCCGCGTAGGGTGGCATCAGTCTGCTGCCTGCAGTCCGCCGCTGATCTCATTGTTCCTCAGCGAGAAACGTCATTGAAATGAGGAATTTCCCTCCCAGGGGAGACTTGCTGTCCAATTTGTTCTGGGGGAGAGGGTGATGCGCTGTCAGGAACAGGGGAGCGAGTGTTGCAGACACCTTCCCTTCCCGGAGCTGTGAGTCCCACCGCTGTCTGTCAGGGCCAGGGGGCTGGGGCCGGGGGCCGGGGAGCTCTTGGGATACGGTCAGCCTAACAGACCTCAGAGATGTTAGCATGTGAATGTCTGCTACAGAGTATGACATCATCCCCGGGGAAGCAATAAGCACATGATTAGTAGTTAAGGCTGATGATCATAGCCTTTAGCACAGTGGGCAAATCGTATCTCTTCTGAGGAAGGGCCTTCAAGGGCTGAGGTTTGAGACCCGCAGCAGGTCTTACCCCCGTTATTCCAGTGGCGGTTGATTTGCACATAGGGGATATTTGCTAGTAGGCGTTTAAGCATTGTGGGGACCCCTGTTTCAACTCTAGCTTTTGTGGCGGGATGGTGTGGACACACGCCAGCAGCTGTCCCTAAACACGGTGGGGGAGTCTCCCCTCCCTTGGCACCCTGCTTCCTCCTCCGTCCCCCTTTCTCTGTCTCTGTCTGCTTGATTGCTGGTAATGTGGCGAGGACCCCTCCCCACGGTGGGTACTCCTTACTCTCTATTTCTCTCCTTTTCTCCATTTGTCTTTGCCTCTTTTTCTCTCTCTTTCAGTGTTTTCTCTCTCTAACTTTTTCTTTTCTGCCTCCCATCTCTCTTTCTGTTTGTATCTGTTTTCCTTGCTTCCTCTCCTTTTACACATTTCTCTCTCTATCTCCACCCTCCCCTGTCTCTTTCTTTCTCTGTTTTATTCTTTCTCTGCCTCCTGCCTTTAATTCCCAGTAACAAGTTGATACACCTGTCACAGTAGGCGTGGTTGAAAGAGGGCAGCATTTCTGTCCAAGGTCAGTGAAGCCCAGACCCAGTGTTAGGAGAGAGTGGCCAAGAACATATTTCTGAGAAGGGGGGGGGGGTGAATTTTGGGAAGGAGCATCTGCTGTGTTTGGTGCTGCTGGTGCCCTTGTTTGACTCCCTCCCCCTGCGCATAAACGACAGTCCCAGACAGGGCCCATCAGCACACGACTGCAGACACAGGGGAGGGAGCTCAGTGTCTCATGGTACCAGATTTTACATCTGCTGTCTCAGACGCCCCCCTGCCACCCTCACACCCACCCACCCTAATTTTCCCATCCCTCTGTTTTATTCACATCTATGCAGATCATGGATATGCATGCTGCGTTCTGGGGTTTTTAGTATCAATTTTTCAGGAGGATTTTGTATTTCTGCCAGTCTCCCTCCACTTTGGCATTCTCGGTTAACCTTTCATGTGGGTTTCTGACTGCATTGGCTGGATGGGCCCTGTCGCTCTCAGTGCATGGCTTGGTATTTGTGGAGCGCTCTTTGGCATTTTTTGTAGAATCAAGCATAACTTTCCTTAAATAATGTATTCATGTGTCCTCAAATTTCACATTCATAAGATAGTAAATACAGTAATGCTTGCTGATGGAAAGAAGTTTTATTCTGACAAAGTTTATGGAATCAATGTTTGTAATTATACAGAAGGAGTCAGCAATCCAAGTAGCATTTTTCAAAATAATGCACCCTCAACTGAATCAAGAATGCCGTGAAACCGTCATGAGAGACTCACAGAATTTTTATGCTGCATGAGAAGGCGTCCAACAATTTTGATGCAGTGACTATGCAACTCAGCTGGTAGACAAAACCAGTAGGTGGAAGAGACTGCCCTCTCCCAAAATGGCATTGATACAGTGACACATTATATTATTTTCATCTTGAATTTCAGATTGAATAAAAGGAGAAAAATCAAGGATAAAATAATTTTAAAAATATAAAATTAAATTAAATAATCATTTATTTTGAATAGAGTAAACTGCAATATTTCATCTCAGAACTCTCTTTGGGTGAGTGAGTATGCATGTGTGTGTGTGTGTGTGTGTGTGTGTGTGTGGAGGAGAGAGAGAGAGTAATTGATTTTTGTTATATAAACAAAATTGAATGCATTTTCTTCCAGCCTTTTTGCACTTACTGACAGACCTGCCATGGGTACATAAGTGTGTAAGAGTGGACCATTATAAAAACCCACTCTCAGATAGGCGGCCCGTGAGGGAGAAATATTTAGTCCATTTAATATTTATAAAGCTTACACTTTTACTGTATGGCCATGTATAAAGTGGTAATTAAGTACTTATTAGAAGTTAATTAAACTTGCTCTCTATTCATTTCATATTAACTCCATAATGGGGTGTAAGGCTTATGTTCATATCTCCCCGAAAAGCATTCATGGAATCTTTGACTGTATTAATAATCATATATTATCAATAATTAGATCTTATAAGGCCAGTAGCAGGTCATGCATATGTGTTAGTTATTATTAACTTCAGTAGCGTAGGGGTCTATCTGCACTATTTCACATTCTTCAAACTGTGCGTGAAAATAATAAAAAATAGCATGTTTAATTTCAACTGGGCAACGAACAAAGGTCTTGTTTCTGTAGCTGAGAATCGCAAAGCTTTGCCCCATTAGCTGGTTTTGGATGATGTATTAATATGTGTTAAGGTTTCCTGACACTTGGGATTCTACTGAGAGGACACCACATTCATTGTATTAGAAGCGAGGGATAAATGCTGGCACTAGCAGAAACAGTGGCTGGCACAGAGAAGCTTTTGCCAAATACTCAAAAGGTACATTTCATGAGAGCGGTGGATTGATGTTCTGGACTGGATATACAGCAAAGTCTCTATAGATTACAAGTGAAATCTGAATTGCAACAAACATCTTTGGAAAAAAAAATTGCATCAAAAGGCTTTGCATAAGTGAGCTTGCCAATTGGGCAGGAGAACATCTTTCATTGAAAACAACTGACAACCTGTTCCCTACAAACAAAAAAAAAAACTGTTTGTGAAAATGCAGTAAAATAGAAACCTGTATTGCTGGCTCTCACTGTGCAATCAATCGGCTGCCAGTTTGTAGAAACCTGGACAGCATTCAGGCCAAAACAGGACTAGTATCCTGACTCACTGAAGGTATTGCTCTTTATTGTCTTCACCATGAAACAGTCTGGGAGCAAAATACCCCCTTTAAAGTGTCCGTTGGTGCCTGTGAACAGTTTGGTCCTTGATAAAAACACAGATTCGTCCTTTGTCCTGATAAGAGAAAATGCTTTTATTTTGCCTGGCAGTTTTATTTGAACTTATTTATTAAATTACATTTTTCTCCCCATTCTGGAGTCATTATGTGCATGCACCCATGCAGTTCAAGTACATGCACTGTTCTGATGCATTTGAACATTTTCCAACCTATTTCCCACACCACAGACAACACTGTACGACAAGGGGGCCAGTGCAAGCTGACAGGAGAGGGATCTCTCACTGGCAACAAACAGTTGCTTGATGAAGCCTGGTGTTTCAATGTGAGTGAAAACCTAAGACACACTGCCTCACCAGGGATGTGCTGTTCTGTCCCTGCAGGACCCCTGTGTCTCAGGTGTTTGGTTCTGAATATTTCTCTGCCTCAGTGAGCTGATTAGCTGCACACACTAATGTACACTCGATAATTATACCATAGTAAAATGTTTCATATTGGTACACAAGAGCAGCCTTCAGAGCTTATAAAAACAGCTAGAATGTCACATTGGTATAATTAAATACTTAATACCAGAAGTTGGCACAAAATACAGAAAGATATATGGCTACTCTTGCCTACCATAGCATTAACCCCACTGTAAACTTGATTCCTGGTGTTCTAAGCAGCTGTAGACTTTTCTTTATTGCCAGCTAATAACACCACAGGCTTGGACCTGCAATGTCCAGTCATTATGACCCACACAAATGTTTAATTTTATTGGACAACATGTGGTGGTAGGGAAAGCTATAACTGCAAATTAATCTGATTGTACAGATTGTGACAGCCAATAATTGTGGGTGGTAGAAATGACATAATAAGGATTAGAAACAATGTTATAGCCTTTCCATGTATGTTAATGGAAATTACACTGTGTATATGCTGTATATTAGTGACCCATTACATCCAGTGATTCTGTCAATTACTAAATAATTTTCAATGTGCTGTGGCATTGAATTTAAATTTCTGTGCTTAAGTCACAGTCATGCTGTATCTTGAATTAATTAATGATGAAGTAATTGTCTATTTAGTTCAAGCATTGCAATTGGCTGAAACTGTTTAGAACAGTAATTAGGAACCATAAATAGTGTTTCATAAATGGGGTAGGAGACTTTGGCTGTCTTTTCTGAAGTGGAGACCAATTTTCATGTACAGCATTATATTTAATTGCATAGTGAGATCTTTTTTTTAAATTATTTTATGACATCAGCTGTAATTGGGGACTCATTGTCAGTAAAGTTGCAATAACATTTCCTGCATATATCTGAACAAAACTGTGGCATAATTAATACAGAAAATTGGGAAAGCAGAAAGTCTTTGTTTGATTTTCTGGCTTATTAAAACATGACAGTATGTACTACTGGCATCCTATTGATGCTCAGAAAACAAAGCCTGATTCTGTTATAACAATTTTGCCCCAGGTGGAATCTCACCAAGCAAAAACAGAGACCCACCTAAAGTGAAAAAATTGTCAAGCAATAAAAAGTTTGTTTAGAAAACATCAGTAGAGTCCAAGTGATATACACTTTAGTGTCATATTTACTCTCTGCTCAACACCTAACTAAGAGTGATGGGAGTGTACTTTGCAGAGTTAAGACAGCTTGTTAAAGCGAGCAGAAGTCAGGCTTTGTTTTATTTTAGTTACTCCAGCTCCAGCCCTGTCATTTCTCATTGTCATGAGAAGAGAAGGATCTCCCCCCCCCCCCCCCCCCCCACCCCCCTCCCACAGGCTGTCACAGGGTGAGAGATAGACTGAAGATCAGGCTCAGGGCTTTGTAGTATGTGGTATTTATATAGTAGCATTTGGTAGCTCTGGACTCCTTTGGTCCATCTCCCTCTCCATCACGTGTGTATGTGTGTGTGTAGATGTGTATATATGTTACATTATGATTTCTGCTACTTTATTATCTCTCACAAAGCTTCATAATGGATAATCTACAGGTCATTAGAAATCATTTATTATTTTTACAACATCGATGATACATATGATTGTTAGTGTTAGGATTATTTTTTTAGCACTTTTACTCCATATGTTTCACCAAAAATACAAAGCCTGGTTAAACGACATATTAATTCCCACCCCAATGCTAGTATCCCTGTCCAGGCATGTGCTCCATCAGTAAAGTAGAGCTCCAGTCTCCTCCAAGGTAGAGGAAACCACCCAAAAGCCCCTGCAAAATTTATTTAGGCACCAATTACAAGACAGGGTGACTTTACTGTGACAATAGGAAAGACTAAGAGCGTAATGCATCTGCGATGCCATTTGTTCTTCCCACTTATGAAGCATGAATAAAATCCCCCGAGAATTGTCCCTATAATTCAGTTCTCTCTCTGACTGCTCTCTGAGATGTGACAATGTGAAACTTTCAGTTCAGGACACCTGCCATTCATTCTGGCCTCCTGTGGTATTTTATACCCTGTTTCTCCTTTTTGGGCATAATTTTCAATCTAGTGAACATTCAATGCATTCAACCCTGTTTGACTTCAAAGCACTGCTTTCACTGTCTGGTCCAGTCAGCATCAAACATATTGAGTTTTCATTGGGTATAAATTTATGCCCGTATTCCTGGTGGGAGTTGAACAGCTTTTACTGAGTGTGAAACTGGAGATGAATACTGATTAGTACAGAATCATGTATTACATTAAGCCTTAAAATGAGAGACGGTGCCATTACTTCTATGAATAAATAGCTTTATTAATTAACTGAGGCAATTAAAGAACATAATCACGGACATCCGTTAAAATAACAAAAGGTGCTGTGAAGGTGCTTGTGACTACTCTGCATTGCTTTTGCCCCCTAGTGGTGCAGAGCCATTACTGCACCTTGAGAGCCACTCACCCAGTCAGTGAGTCGGCAAGTGAGTGACAAGCTATAATTTCAGGGGCTGTTTCTCCCAGTCGCTACCATTATAAATATCCTCTGCTCCCTGGTATGTTAGAGACACATCGCTGCTCTCTTCACCCCTACACTGTAGCTCGGACCCCTGCGGAGCTTTGTGACTACATCAGTTTCTGGAGCCTCCTTCTTCTTAAATCCACATCACGATTGCTGGCTGAACAACTGCTCTGAAACCTGCTTTACCTCGGCTCCGGTTCCCTAATCCAGCATTCTTCCCGGGGAATTACACATCCCCGCGGATAAGTGGCCTCATCTCAAACGATCAGACAAGGGTGTCCATGACCAGTGACATCTTGCCGGTCCTGATGTTATTTGCGTGAGAGGGCTGTGGCTCTGCGTGTCCAATTTGCAGGCGGTGACTAATGGCTGTGCGTTAGCACTGCTGCTGATGAATGCTGCCGCAGCCCGCTTGTGACTTTCCCCTGTGCTGCCCCTGCAGACTGGGCCGTCTCACCAGGCCAGCATCTTACATCTGCTTTGCAGGCCTTTTGCGTCCCCTTGTGTAATGAAGAATGGTGTTGTGGGGCAGGGTACTGCATGCAAAAAAATGTGTGTGTGTGTGTGTGTGTGTGTGTGTGGAGGCGGGGAGAAGGGGTGGTGGTGCTTGGGGTTGACCAAAAAAAAAATGAGGGAACGATCAAATTAAAATTGTGGGCTATTACCTTTTCAAACACAAAATGACGTTTTAATACACAACGCTCCTCTCTGTAATGAACCACAGAGCTCTGTCAAAACTGGCGTCAGCATTTCCTTTCAAAACCTGATGCTTACTCTTCATCTATCGCCCTGGCCATGGCAGTGTAATATCATTATACCGGCACGCCATCAATCTTACAGAAAAATTACCACTTGCACAGTTTTCTTAAACCTGCTTTTTACGAGGTTGTTTATACAGCAAACTGTAAGTATACAGAAGAAGTCACATAATTCAATGCGCAAAAATACCTTGTATATGGCAGGAAAATGGGAATCGGCAGAAAGGCTCTCCTACGTTTGGGAGAGAAATGTGCAGAAGCGTAGGGAGGTGGAGTACATGGCTGAATGAGCGCAGCAGTGCTCTCTGTCCCATTAATTATACACTAGAAAGTGCTGGAACTCAGGCAGCTTCTGTTCTGTACGGCAGAAGTAGTTGTCAGCCTCATTGTACATTTCAGCAACCCAGGGCAGTACCAAGGATAACACATCTTACACATTCTGACTTAACTAGGAAGAGATAGAGCCCAGTGCAGCGCTTTGTCTTATCCGCAGGATGAGTGTACTTTATAAAGGATACCAGTGAAAAAAACAGAGCTCCCATTCTTTGTTCTTGTTTACCTTCAGTCTTTTTGTAAGTGGGAGGTAGACATTATTATTACACTGCGAGATCACGGTTCCCTCTGGCTGTCCGTGTAAAGCGCGAACCCTTTTTAAATTCTTCCGCTGCTCAGTCGGGGTTCAGGTTCCCCCAATGAGCCTCTGGGGCTGTCCATTCAAATTCACTTTGATTGCTCAAAGGTGATTGCACAAACCTGTCAGTCAGGGCACCTGCCACTCACATTGGTCTCTTAGTCATACGGTCCATCACATAGCAACCTCTTACTAAGTGGAGACACAAGGCCCCAGCGGTGGCATGAATGGAATAAAGTGCTTTAATGTTAATCATCTCTCTTGTGTTCAGGCGGCTTCAGTGAACGGTAGCTGATAATGTACACTGATCAACAGTCTCTTTTGGCAGCCATCATATGACCTTCCTGCTTAACTGTAACCCTGTTTTCCATTAGCTGTGTTTTCAGCCACCGCTGGCCCCAGTGCAGTATAACGCTTGGTTGCAATGCAAACCAGTATTCCAGTCGATTTCCTAATGCCCTCATTTTTTTGATGGGGCTTATGTGCAAACAATGGACATCCATCTAATGGCTGTATTTCAGCAGATTACACCTGCTCCTCCTGCCGCTGCTCTTGTACACATCAGTTTGAAGGATGTAATCCGTGGATTTGGAACATACACTGGACGAACCAGCCTGGGCTCAGACTGTGGGGTAAAACAAATTAAACCCTCCCTTCAGCCGGTTCTCTCAGAGAGGCCGGCCCCCCAGGCCTGGGAGGATCAGCGTGACCCCGTCACTGATGCTGATTTGGGCTCTGAAAGAGGTGCCACTTGCCGTGAATTTCATCTGAGGGTCTTAAAGGTGGTCATTATCCCCTCACCCGCATGAGGGCCCACCTTCCAGGGCACGGGGACCGGTACTGGGCTGCTGACACCTCTCCCACTGTGGCTGTGGCACGGCCCGGTCCTTCACGCGCCCTCCTGTGTGCATTCACACATTAAATAGAGCTCTCTCAGCTTCGGCATGGCGGTACAAGAGACTCAACCTCTAATGTGCTTCCAAAAAATCTACCTCCTCAGACCAATGCAAATACTGAGGCTGGTGGGGAATACAATTTATGCGGCACTCTTCACAGTACTGCTGGCCCGCTGCTGCTCATCGCAGCCGACATGATGTTCAGTCATTTCTGTATCAATTAGTCATTTGCTCCACCTCCTCCTCCTCCTCCTCCTCCACCTCCTCACTACCTCCTCTTGTGGCTGCGCTTCTGTGAAAAGGGAAAATGCGCAGCTTGCCTGGCCAAGGGTAAACCAGATCACCTTTCTCCTGAGAAGTGATCCAGTGGTAATTCTATAATGTGCACGTCGTAAGCCATCTTGTCATCCTCCAGACCCTTTTTTTTCCTGTGGCAACAACCTCTGTGCTGATTGACTGTGGAAACAAGGGAAACAAAGGGCATAATAAGAACCAGACCGGCAAGATTAAGAAATAGACGGTCCTTTTCTTTTTCTCAATGCTCTGCCCACGTCCTGTCCTGGAAAATCCGTTTCCATAGTTTCCCTCCTGCTCTCTTTGCAACGGTGACCTTTCTGTGAGAATTTTCTTTGTTCCCCGAGAGTCCCTCAGAATGCTGTGTCCACACTTCTTTGTCTGTGGTCCTCTGGGCCTTTTGATGCAGAGGTGTTTTTGCTGCTGGTGAAAGGCTCTCTGCCCGTGGGCTCAGGGCTCCCGTCGGGACACGATCTTCACCCTCTCTGCGATAGCGCTCCCTGCCACACTTTGCCAGCTTTCATTGGGACTTTCTGCTATGCCAACCCTGAAATCTGCAGAAAGGCTGCTCAGAAAATATGGACTGCATTTAACTGCTTGTTCACAAAAAAGGCATCAAACGCAGTATGCCCAACAGTCCTTGAAATCCTACCTCATCTGTACATGTCTGTGTCATATTCTCAAAGGCAGAACAGCCAAGGCAAAGTTATTCCCATGTATGAACCGCTCTTTACCCTCAGTAGCTTTGTTAGCTCTCACTGAACCCGTGGGTAGGAGGAAATCCTTAGGTGAATACTGTGTAAACAGTCAAATGACCTCTGCATCGAACGGATGTGACTTCTCTCCTTTGTCTATACAAAAAATACTAACTGCTGGTTGAGAGAATTAAACCAATAACAGTAACTCTGCTAAAATGTCATCTCCATGCACTGAACTATGGCACACATGCCTTTCCAACAGCGAAGGATGAAGATGGAAATGTGTCTCATGATTGTGATGTCACGTGTCGGCCCAGATATGGAACAATCGGTGAGGATGCTGCCTTTCTACTTTAAAAGAGATGGGTCATTAATTATTGATCCACCATCAATGCAGGGGATGGAAACGTGACCTTCAAACAAAATCTGATATTAATTTTAATGTGAATACTTCAAACTCAGGGGGATTGCAGGCCTGGGGAGAGCCCTACACTGAGCTGGTGACTTTGTTGTGCGCGAAACTATTGACATGAGATTTAATAAAAGCATTCCATAAAGTACGAGTAATTTATCACTCCCTTAGCCCTGTGCTAGCCTGGCGCCCCACTGATAATACAGGAGACAGACTGCCAAGGTATGAAGACGAATTTATTTTATATTCTCTTCTGGGTCTCCTTTTAATTTAATTAATGGGCCTTTGCTTTTGGATTCTACCCCCCCCCCCCCCCCCCCCCCCGCAGTTATTGAATCACGGATTAAGAGGTGGAGATATAAATGGTTCCCGTTAAGGACGCTACTGGACGCTACAGTTGAGAGGGGAGGCAGTGGTAATAGCAACCAGTGCTAATCACAGGTGCTACTGTGAAGGAGTGTGGGCTGCATTGTCAGGCGGGAGTGGTGGAGAGGCAGGTGGCTCTCAAAAGCGCTGTTAAACCCTACAGAGCTCAATGGCAGAGACAGGCAGGGAACGCCGCAGCTTGAACAAAGACGGAACAGTGGGGGTAGCTGAACAATGCGTGCACTTCAGCAGAGAAAAGCCCATTAAATGCATAGCTCTGGTAGCAAATGGAAACCCTGTCTGACACATGGAACATGTCTTCATCATTAAATTGTAAATTTACAGTCACGCCCTTACAACCTGCTTACAGACGTCCCTGTCCAGAAAAAGGAACAAGTGCAACTATGTTCCTAGAGAAAGGAACATTTCCATGTTGTTTTTTGGAATGTAAACCCATACATTACATTTCTGAGGCAGTCTAAACTACAGCTGAAATGTAAGGTACATCTGTGAAACATCTTAAGTGGACAGTCTGGACAGGTCCAGCCAAACTTCCCCCTGACACGACTGTGAAAAACGTCAGTGAAAACGCCCCGTACACCATCACGTCTATGAGTGCACCCAGAATGTCACATTTAAACCCATAACCAGGCAAATGTACTGTACAGTATAGATATGCTGTTAGTGAATGACAGGCAAAATAATAAATCACTCAGCAGGTAACAGAAGGCTAATGCACATTATTTCCTGGGAGAGAGTGCGTTTCTTACTGTGTGAATTAGTGTTCTGGTCACGTACCATGTAAATACAGAATTGCTCTGCATGCATGCTTTTTCTTTGTTTTTCATTGTGTTCCTTCAACTGGAGCCTTCTTTACAATCCTTGCAAAAAAATTGATAAATAGGATACATACAGGTACAGAATCAAGAGAGAGAGGAAAAAGAAAACATTTTCATATTTTCATAAATGTATGCAGAAAATGATTTTTCATGACAGAGTCAACAGCGGCAGTGCACTGTGTGTGTGTGTGTGTGTGTGTGTGTGTGTGTTGGTTGCCGTCTGCTCTTCTAAACAGAGTATCCAGATGTAGAGTCAACACACGTCGTCCCTCTGAGAGGCCATCAGCTTAATAAAACTGTCAGTGTGCTGACTTGTTATTTCAATAAATAAAAGAAGACAAGCAAAGTGGTGGGTTTTGCAGTGAAATGATGGTGGCAATATGCACGTTGCTTGCTTTTTCCACGTCCCTGTTCTGGCTGTCCTCTGACCTCATCCACTGAACCCTTAATATAACACTGCTGCAAGCCTGACCAGGTCGACACTCTGGTATAGAGATAAGTTAACTTCCAACTTTGCTAATACACCTGTGGTTTATTAGCAATTAATGTCTTATGAAAAACATTACCTTGTGTACTATAGGTGGGGATGGCAATTCAGCCCAGACAATTATCTGACTACATGACAGTAAGGTTTTGCTCAATTCTTGCAAGCCGTAACTTCAAAAACTGACAGTTCAACCAACTTAGGCCTTAAAAAGGTGTATGGACTTTTCAGGCAAATAATGAGATTGACATGCATCAAAAGCCCTCCAGGACTGGAATCTCACACCCCTGCTGTAGGGATACAGTATGTGGAGTCTTGACTGTGGTTCTTTCAGAGTTTGGACCAACACTTTGGGTGGCACTCTAGATGTTGCCCAGTAAGAGTTGTCAGGATTCGCCATTTTGTGCAGGCAGCAGCTGTGAGCATTTGCTGTTGAGGGCTCTTCACAGGAGACAGATCCCAGTTGCAATCAGTCAGGCCTCTGCAAAATGGTGGCTGGGGATACTCTCGTGAACCACCACAAAAGCCCGAACAGATGAGGAAACAAACGCGTTGGGGGGGGGGGGTGCTGTCTTTCATACACACAACAACTTACCTTGCAAGGGTGGCCAATTGGATTATTAATTCACAGTAATTGCTTAAACATTTTGTGCTAAGCTCAGAGGCAGCTTCTTGGAAAGGTTAAAACCTGGAGTAAATTTAAAAGCAGGGATTTACAGACAGGGATGGAGATGGCTGAGCTGTTGAGAGGACCTTGTAGTCACCCTGGGACTCACGGCCACAACAAATACTGAGATGCAGCTTTGTAAATGCTGAGAGTGCCAACAGAAAATAAAACTTTTGTCAGCAGTGTAGCAGATGGGGTGTGGACCTGGATTCATTTGCTAAAGGCAGCAGGTACAGATCCCAGTAGTGCTGTTTCATGATTCAGCAGAATACCTCATTTTGTTTATTTAAATGTGAATAACAATTATGATAATGATTACACCCATGAACATAAACACACACACACACAAACACACACACACACACACACACACACACACACACACTGTGTGATGCTGATTATTATGAATCTGAAGCACTACCACTAATTACATCGGAGTCATCTAAATCATCTGGGTTCAATTTCAATTTCAAGAGTCGTGGAAGAAATTCTCTTTCAGCATCTTTATATTAAAGCATTCTCTAAAAAGTGAAAGTTACACATTGTCAGAGTGTTTAGAGAGCAG
>JAFBMS010001139.1:0-46764 GCA_019788955.1 Albula glossodonta | reverse complement strand
ACCGTAAATGTTCATGAATACTTATGAATGAGTCTCAATGTCAGTGTCAGTACAGTGTGTCACAGTAGCACGTGGATGTCAGAGCCAAATGGTGCCTTGAGTCAGCCTCTGTCGAGAGCAACTGATGTCTGCTAAGCCAGAGAGTGCTTACCTTTATACGACCACTCAATGTCCTCTGTGAATTTGCGCTGGCCTCTTAAGTATCCATGGGCCAAAGCAGCTGAAAGAGAGAGAACAGGACGGAGTCAGGTGGCTGCGAAACATGGGAGATATTTATCTGTATTTTTGGCTTTGGAACTTGGTTTTTCTCAGCTACTGTGGCACTGGGTTGGATATGGTCATGTTTTAGCAGACATAGGGGCAAACATATATGTTTTATCAATTTCTAAAGCCTTGTATTTTACCAAAGCATCTTCAATGAAGTGACCTTCTTGGTTGCCACACCCAAATTCCAGACCTGTTCTCACAACCTTCTAGTTCGTCCCAAGCCTAGTTACTCCCATCTGGAATGATAGTCCAGCAATCTCAACCAATTTTAACATCCTCACAATAATTTTTTGGGATATCTTTGGTTGCTTGACAAGATCAAAGAGGAAAATATAGTTGGTAAAATGATTTGAGACAGAGGGTTTTCAGTTACAGAGGACCAGATTATGCAAAGGACTGAACCAGGATGTCTATGCTTCATTTCCCATGATGCTGACTCCCATTTATACCTGCCAGGAAACACTCAGACCCTTCCATTCAAATGTCAAGTCTTCAAAAGTTTTTTTCTTTCATTTCAAAATAGCACTTTGTAATGGTTCACGGTGAGATAATTGAAGCAAATAGCTTTTGGGCTCCGTGTAGATGATTCATAAATGCAGGACGCACAAAGACATGGTTCCAGGCTATTAGGAAGAATGGCTTTCAGATAGAAATGTCTCATTTACATAGAGAATACTCGGCACCTGTTCGCTCTTAGGGATTTCGAGGGGATTGATGTTCTCACGATGTTGTGAATGAAGATGCGGCTGAAGTGCTGACGGTCCTGCAGCTCTGTGTGGCACACGATGAAAAGGTTCGCTGGAAGATCTACCTATTTTAAATTAATACACATATATGATATTTTGCTTTTTGAAAAACTGCCATGCCTTGCCCAAATGTCCATCAAAAAAAGCCAATCCAGGACAGTATATGGTGCACTATTGGTATACCGTACATGTCCTAAATTTAGAATTTAAATTCACACAAAATTTTGGAACTATGCCATAATTAATATGGCTGTTTAATTTTAGACGGTAGTGGCATACTCTTTAAGATGAAAGAAAAACCACTTAGAGGATGTAATTTGTATCGGTCCCATCTCTTTCTAGTGACCTCCTCTGTCTCGCCAGGAACATGCAGAATCATGGACTGAATCTGTGTTGGATCCACATTCCTCCAACTTTACAGAAAATGTGGCATTGATGTTACATGTGCAGTGTAAAAAATAGCAAACACTAGTCATCTTGCAGAAGTCGCATATGCAACTGGTCCCTACTGAGTCTGTGCTGAAGGTTTACTTTGGGGCTGATTACATAGTTCAGTCTGGTGGGTAAATAAGGAACCTTCCCCATTGATTTCTCTACCCAGATAGCTCTAGATGTCTCAGCTACTTCCCCCCAATTTCCATGCAAATCCTATCTCTCCCCTCTCTCTATGTCTCTCTTCCCTCTCTCCCTCCTTCCCTCTCTCCATTACTCCCTCTGTCATTGGCCCTGAATCTGCTCTTCCAGTCACTCCACTCTGCTAAGATTTAATCTGAGTATCGCTGTCACATTCTGCCTGTCACACAGCTTCCTATCATGCCAAAGAGCCGCCTGTTTGGGAAGAGCCACTCAGAGAGCGGGTGGGAGAAAAATCGCTGGCAGCTTTCATCTTTCATCTTTTAGGGTGTGATTAGTGTGTAATTGCTGATTATCAGGGCTGCTCTTCCATTTCCTGCACAGTTGTGTTAAGATCCTTGGCTGAGGGTGGTCGCGACTGATGTGCTGGTGTCCTTTTACAAGTCTGAACTGAGCCTTCATTTTCTCGCACATTTTTCTCATTGCAGAAACTGTATTGGTCTTAATCCTAAGGCTATTACATTTGTGCTTCAGTTGCACCACACTCGTAGGTTTCTTGTTTGCCTGGGGGTTCCATGGTCAGTTGCACACATTATAGGTATGCATTCACAACACAACACAACGATTCTGCTGTCAAACACAACCACCATGTGTACTGTACATATGTATCTACACATGCTGCAGGGAACACAGCTTAAGCTATCAACTATACACAACTATACATAGACACCTACTCCGCAACCAACACACATCTGGACAGCAAAGCTTTAACTATGAACAACACATACCACAGCGTGTGAAAAGAGAAGGATATACAGTATATATGCATCACCAAGATAAAGAGTGAATAAGATAAAGATTGTATATTCAGGGCTTGGTCTGTATACTGAAGCCAGGACATGTGGGTGTATTCTCTGTAAATGGAATTGGACTGTGTGTGCTCTGGAGAAGGACTCTGTATGACAACAGTCAGTCTCTGCGTGGATATAGGGATTACTGGACTTCTGAGAGGGAAGCTGAAAATCGGTCCGGGCTGTGCATGGGTGATAGATTATTTAGCCTCTGTCTGTCTGACCGCAGAGCTACAGTATGTTCAGGGGAGAAGCACTTTTTATTTTTGGAAAGGAAAAGTGCATCATTTACAATATAGTGTTTGGCTGTCTCAGGACTAGCAATGAAGATTAAAACAACCATTGATATCAATCCCCTTGATACCAGTGTAATACTACATTAGTGACCGTTTTCTTATTGTTATGTTTTGTACTTGTTTCTACGTGTCTACAATTTGTTTTGATGGCTTATACATTTTTCTGCTAGTTTTTTTTATTCATGCACTTAAGTGGCACATGTGTTTTTGAGTCTGACTCACACTGTAGATGGAATTTAAAGAACACCACTGTGTTATTACTGATGAGTTCATGTCTGCATGAGGACCAATTACAGCAGAGCAAAGGCCTCACCTTGTAATGATCTGAAATGCACAATAAATTATATTGTCTGTACTTGCTCTCCTCTTCAAAGGGAAAATGCATGTTAACTTGGTTACAGCAGCAATGTGTCAGTACCATTGCGAGAAAACAGGCACAGATTCTGCAATAATTATTCTTCTCATGATGTCTGTGAGTCAGAGTGTTCACATTTGGCAGCGATTACGCCTTCAAGGTATTTAGAATAGAGAGGCCAGCTGTTCATGACCATGAAAGTCAGTTGGTTATTAAATTTGGTTTAATTCACACACTCTCACTCTCTCATCACTCATACACACACACTCACACATTCACAGGCACACAAGATGGCACCACACAGCTGGGCCCCCACCTGTCCTGATATTGTATATTAAGTGGGGCCCCTAATGATGTATTTAACACCACAAGGTGCTGCTTTGCCTTGGTTCAGAGAGTTGCAGGTTCAAATCCTATGTACGACCGCTTAGCAGGATATTGCAGTATAAAACAAAATGCTTACAACATGCTGTAATTTAAACGAAGATCCCACAATTTAAGAGTGTGCTACTACGTTCCTAATCTGTGAATGGTGGTGCTATAGGACTTTACAGTATGACCCAGCTGTCCGGGTCTGGGACCTGATATGTGAGATATACAGGAACCGTGGGAATTATCACCCTGCGGACCCTAAGGAACAGCTGGGGTTTAAGCTTAATGGAAGAATCATGCTCCTGTCTGTCATACCACCTTGGTGTGCCGGTCCTAGAGACCAGAATAATGCTACATGATGTTTGACTGTGTCTATGATGTCCTGTACTTGCAGTCTTCAGCAATGTAATAAATGTAATGTGGGGTTTGATTATACACACTGAGCAAATTATCACTGAGCTGGTTGACTTGTTTAGCATCAATCTAAGGAGCTGTTATCCAGATGCTAAAGAATCTCAATAATCTGATTGGCTAATTTTATACATGTAACTCATCACATGATGCATACACAGTGTCATAAGGTTTAAAGTATCTGTGGAGACTCTGTGTAGCATGATCATGCAGTAAATCCACCACACCGTGTGGACCTCCCATCAGCATGCAGGAGGCATCACACCCGAGTTCCGGAAAACAAGCGCACCTCCTTGTGGCTTCTGGCCACTGTGACTCCCCCCCCCACCTCCTCCCATGATGTCTCAGCAATTACCATGGACACAAAGTCGCAAAGTCAAAACTGCTACTTCACTTCCTTTAGCTCAGTTTCCCTCAGAGTTTACAAACATTTTTATCAGGAGCTACACGCAGCCAAAGTCTCTTACTCTCCCGCTCCGTCTGAAATTCAGATGAAGCCCTCTTAGCATCACAAACTTAAGCCTGTGCAGAAAATCAAAAACAATGATAAAAGTGTAATCGACTCCAATAACAATATTCTGAGAAATGTAACTGCTGGACTGTTGTAGTTCCCTGGCTCGTGTTCTCTCCGTCTCTCTTACTCTCTCACTCTCTCACTTAGACTGCTTCATCACACTTTATCCCCTGAGCCAATTCTGTCGCTCTGACTTTGCAACAACAAACATCTTTTGTGACTTCACACAAACACAGGCACACACACATACACGCACAATCCCTGCTGCTGTCAGCTGTCGATGCTGGGTTCAGCTGAGAAAAATGGTTTGGTTTCACCCACGCTGTTTGTGCACTCTGTCATAGCTCACCAAACATTAGACTTCAGATGTGCACTGTTTATAACTGTAAAATATTTAGCAGAATGACAGTACTCTTTACAAGTAAATGGGCAAACTCCTCATGTGCCGTCCTTCAAACCATTCAAGGCCCAATGTGGACTCTTAAATGAGGATTTGTTGAATCATAACATTGACTTACAGAGGTAAATGGGTAGGCGATTTTTTTTACAAGAATGCATTTTTAAAAAACAAAACAACCAAGTCTGTTCTGAGTTTCTGGCATCACATTACATTACCAAATATTCATTAACAGAGTATTATCCTTAGTCCATGTATGATTTTTGAGAAGATCATCAAATTTGAGAGTTTGTGAAAGTTTTGGTCCATTGACAGAGACAGGCATTGCTTTGGTGAAAACATGGAGCCCAGTGCCTGGTGTGTCTATTAGATCTATGGCTGAACAAATTCAGGTAAATCACAGAGGACTCATAAACCCTGAGAGCACAATAGCCTGACCACGTCATCACCACCATTAAAACTGCTTTGGATCAGGGTGTCTGAAAAAACAGGGGTCAAGAAACTGAATAATAAGGCTAAGCAAATACAGTCATGACTCTTTCCGAAAATGCCATGTTTTTTATAACGTTTTTTACTGCCCCTGTTGAGGTCCTAGATTCAAACTGCAAATTGCATGACATCCCATAAAAAAATACAACCATAAATAAGGATGCATCACAGATGTGTCCGACCAGCACACATGTTTTCTGAAGAAAAGCATTGCGAGATATGTGGGTGTGGTCACTCACAGGCTAAATATCCACTCCAACAGCGCTTAAACATCTTCAGATCACACATTGACATGAAATTACATAAACGTTCCTGAGTGTTCATTTTTCAAATGAGAGATAAATCAAACTTTAGCTTGTCCGTATTTGACCCATTTATCATAGTCAGTCTCACTGGAACAATGGGTATAACTGACAATGAAGTGCATAGCATCTGAACAATGAAACGCAACGACACAACTTTGAATGCAAAAGAGACTACGGGGGGAGGCTTTTAAATAAAATCTTTCCTAACATGATTTCCACACACATAAAAGCTCAGTTTTGAATGTGGAAGCAGGCGTGTAAGTCTATATGGGTTTAAATCTAATCTCACGACTGAAACCGAACCAGTGCCAACCGAGAAAATCCCCGGAACCAGAGGTGCATTAAGAGCACTTTGGGGCGCAGCCTGACGGCAGCTCGTCTGCGTGTCCCATCTGACGGCTCCATTGTGGAGACTATTTTAGGGAGCTGATTGCGTTTCCACCGCAGTGAAAGGACCCTTGTTCTCATCCGCATCTCATTCTACCGGACAGGACCTTCCACCTAGATCTGTAAGCTGAAGACCTACTGAAGACCTACCCACCTGAGTGTGGAAACTAATTGAGCTGCGATGCAGGCGTGTCAAATTCACCTGCTGGCCACCTGCATATACTGTCTGCATGTTTCCTGATACTTCCTTTGGCTAAAACTGCTCCCATCTGTTTTGTGCACACAAATCCCTGCATACTGTATTTGAAAAACATTCCCCATGAATATGGAGCATTTGTAAACTGCACTGACGAGATTTATTGTTGCAGTTAAAAATAAAATCTAAAATAATCTGTGTAATTTGACTGGGTTGGTTCAGGAAAGCTGAAATGATTTCCCCAAGTACCAGAGTCAGATGTCCCCATTGCAATGGATTACTGACAGGCCATAATTTACTGATCAAATACTTTATCATTAATACAGCAACCCTCCACTTTGCCCTTACTCTAATCTGTAGCAATTACTCATTCAATAATGGAATCAGTGCCATATTTATTTGCCACTGGAGTCATGCTAGCGAGAGCAGTGTGCTTTGGTTACATCTGCCTCATGACAAGTCATTACAGAACTAGCTGCAAGAGACATGAGAACAAAGGAAAATGTATTTATTCTTTTATTTCACCTTTGTTTAACCAGATTAGTCATATTCTGACTCAAGATACATGGCCAAAAAGGCAAAATAACATACAGCTATGGACAATATAAAAGCATAACATAAAACATAATATCATATACCCAAGCAAGTGTGGGAGAGAGTGTGTGAGAGATGGAGGGAGAGAGGGAGGGATAAGCCAATCAAGGGAAGAAATGACCAATCAAAAGCTAGACAACAGCTTATTCAAATAAACAGAGAGATGATGGTACAAATTCTTATTTACACAGGACTCTCACCATCTCTTTTGTAAACCATCAATATTAGGTACAATGCGAGATGGACAGGATGTTTCCAAAGACGATAATGACCTACCAAGGGAAAACAAGGTGCTTAATATCTTTTGGAATTTCTTTCTCGGATTAATGGATGTCACCGGTGACCTACAGACCCAAGCGACTTGCTATTTTGAGCATGATCCTAATTGAGGTGCCGAGAATGTTAGCCAAGGGAAGGCTCACACAGGAATCAGGGTGGCTACGGGTGAAAATGAAGTCCTTTTCTGTGATTGGTTTATCCTGGCATACTGACACTCCAGCTGTCAACCAGCCTCACAATCACACACACCAAAAACCTATCACTGGTTTTATAATATTTTACATTTTCCTTGTGCCTCACATATCTCATGACTCATGCGTTGATGTGGATGAATGAGCAGACAGTAAGTCAATGTTGAAGATCTGAGACTTGTTAGCTCCTGATCACCAGATCAATCACTTAGCCTGCACTTGCCTGGACATCTCTTACAAATAACACCTTACCCTAACTTGTATTTCTTGTTGCTGTACATAAAAATAAAAATTCTTAGTAGTCTTTGTGCATGATAGCATGCGATGCAATAGGATGACTGGCTATAAGGCTAATTGTCAGGCATTGTGCACACATGAAAACAATTATTGCTGTAGTTGTACTGTATATTTTAGCAATGGGGAAAAAAACCTGGTGTTACAAGCATAGCTGATTAGCCACTGAGCCAAACTAACCCCCTGGATAATAACCAAAATGTAGTTTCTTTACATAGGCCTACAATACAAACAGTCATTGCCAAAGTGCCCAAAGCAGACAAGCTGATACTAGGCTGAAAGACCACACAGGCAGAGGAAAGCATGTTCATTTCAAAACCCTCGAACCATGAAACCACTGTTTCCCATTATCTGGTTACCATCAGACTGACAACATCAACCAGTGCTATAGCAATGTTAAAAAGGTACACGGTGCTGTTCTTTGAGAAAATGACACCCAGGGAAAGTGTTTGATTGGACATCACGTTAGTAAAGTCAGCTGTGTAAGGACCTGTAACACTGGCCAACTAAACACTTTCCTTAAAGAGTATTTTCCCCAGAAGAAACTGCATACATCATCTATTATTTATAAGTTAAAGAGTAATCTTGCAAATGCTTTTATCCAAAGCAATCTATAACACCAACACATATTTGTGTTGTGGACTATGTGGGAACCAAACCCACAATGTTGGTGTTGCTAGCACCATGCTCTAACTGAGAAAGCCACTGGAATCCACAACTAAAAATAAATGTTCTGATGTCATGTGACTATTGATTTTTTTGGGCTAATTCTTTTGTGTGAAATAATTTATATACTGTGCTATATGAAGAATATGTTTCACATTTTTTAACTTCATAAATACAAAATCTCTTGGCAAAACTCTCTCTGTCTCTCTCTCTCTCTCTTTCTTTCTCTCTCTCTCTCTCATGTGTCTGGAAATAATGTTGCATTATTGCTTATTTTCTCAGGCAGGTTAACCTAAATGTTTTGGATAAACAAAACCCATAATTTCCAGTGACAATGTGAGACCACACACAGGCAGACTGTTAGAGAGGGTAGAGAATCAATAACTTCTCACCAGCCAGTCAATAGAGCCCCTCTTGTTCTCCCATACGGCCTCATTACAGCCAGCTCTGTTAGATACATGACAAACCCCCCTACCTAGACAGCATAATTAATTAACCAGTCCAACATGAGCACGTCATTGGCTAAGAGCCAGAGGGAAATATGGGATATCACAACCGGCATTAAACATTGGGGGGGAGACTGACAGACAAACAGACAGACACCGAGAAAGAAGGAGAGTGAGAAAAAAAAAGATTGCAACAGAGTAAGAAAATAGGCAGAACACTTTTTAGAGCTCTATTTATGTGTTCCTCCCCTAGAGTGAATTCAGCACAAATGCAAAGAAACAACAATAAGTATTTATAAAGCTCTCACTCTCCCCCTCTCCCTCTCCCTCCTGTTTGAGTGTAAACCTTTCCCGGGTTGAGTGTCAAACTCACACGCCCTCCCACAACGGGACTCCCTGCCCCCTGTCACTCCGCTACGCACCCCCTCACCACCAGCATCGCCGCTGTGGGCCAAAACCAGCAATGCAGCCCACAGCAGCATCTACTGCAGGAGTTCCTGTTTCCAGACCTGCAGCTCCATTCAGCATGCACCGCTCTGCCACTGAGACGCACTGCTCTGAATCAAAGCACATCCGCTACAACTCAGGGGGAACATGTTCTATTTTCTCACCTTTCCTCAGCTGTCACATACTGCCACTCCACCACTTCCACTCTACTACAGAGAGAGAGAGAGTTAGAGAGCAGGGGAGAGGGAGCACCTATAGCATCATAGTGTCCAGAAGTGTATTTTGTTCCTGACTGTTGTTGACTCTTAGAGATACATTACGGCACAGTGGCGTAGCAGTGTTTGAAAGTTCTGTGGCTCACCACTCTCTCCCACTGACACTAACCAGCCTCAAAGTCACCCAAATGACATCACCACAAAACCAACATGACATCATCCAGAGGGACACACACAACAAGAGCACAAAGCGAACTTGAGCATGCGTAGGCCATGCAAAGATATTGCACTGTGGCATATTACCTGTTGCAAGTGAAAGATGTGTTTTTACAGACCATTCAACACAGCCTGGTGGAAAAGACAGGCTCAGACCGGGAGGAAAAGCAGCGCTCACACTACAGTCTACAAGTGGCCCAGACAGAGCTACACATCACCACAATGTGGCAAATTCATGGAACTGATTCTCTCTCGAAGCAGCACAGATCGATCCATGTGTCTAACAGCAGGTTTAAAAATGCGTCCATCCTCTTACATATGGAACACACATATATACAGGAGAATAATGAACTTTTATTTACTTTTTATATTTTTCCTGAATTCTTCAGTTGCCCCCTCCACTCCCAAAGTTCTACATCCACTCATGCTGCCCAAACAATACACACCTGGCCCACACACAGAGAATTAGACCTACCACCGTGGTAAAAGCACCCCTTGAAAATGCTTGAAAATGACGATTTTGGCTTAGAAGATCCCTTTAAACTGGCGGAATTATCTATTTGCTTTATACAAACACTTCATTCCAGCAGATGACTATACTGCACTTGCAACTTAAATTTATATTACACTTATTGCACTCAGCTTTAAATTGGCGGTGAAGCTTAATCTTTGCCAAAATGGAGCACGTTTTTCCCAAATCGAATTTCAGCAAAACCCTATTGATTTTGATCGGTTATAGGCATGGAGTGAATGTATAATATTCTTAATTAAAACACAATAAAAACCGTGATAATTTTATTTCCCATGAGTCTTGCATGTTCAGGATTTTTTTTTTTCGCGCTGCACTCCACAGCTAGTTCAGATTTAACTTAATGTATTTAAAAAGACATTTACCTTCAGCGACTGTCTAGACAAAAAACGATAATTTTTTGTGTCAATGTTGTCACTCATGTCAATTTTTGTAGGATAAAATTAGTGCGAAACACAGGTGTTCACACCTAAACATGAGGAGTGCTGTAGCTACCTGAACTTGTCGGGTAGAACGTTCCCACTGCATGAAAATTCCAAACAACACAAGACGACGTTGCTTAATTCAGCGTCGGATTTTTTATGAAAAATGTCATCCATTGTTTGTGTTTGTAAGTAACCATTGTTTGTTTGCTTGTTTGTTTGTTTGTTTGTTTACACAAGTGTGTTGTTTGAAGTAGAACAGATAATTACACAAACAACATGAAACTCCAAATTCTTACCTAATTGACAGGTGAAGAAAAGATGAGCGAGCAGCAAAATGGGTCTGCTCATAGGCGCTTCCATATTCTCCCTCTCACGCAGAAAGACTTGCGCAAATATATATCTCCTTAGTTGAGAAGTATCCTGAGGTTGGAGACTGAACTCCAGAGGCGCGTTAAGATGCTACGCTTGATTCATGCCTCCTGTTTCCGCCTCTCGGTGACATGCGCTCCCGTCTCGCTGTGGTCTCGCTGCGGAGCTGCTGTACGGACCCAGTGACTCGCAGTGTGATTACGTGTGTGTGCGTGTTTGAGAGAGAGAGAGAGAGAGAGAGAGAGAGAGAGAGAGAGAGAGAGAGAAAAAAAAAAATACGCGCAGACTAATGTGCACCGCCCACAACCCACAACAACGCCGTGACACGACGTGCTGGCTCCGCTGGAGAGATACACTTCCACCATCAGTGCTGCATAATCTAAGAGAAGCTGAATCACTTTTCGCAACATTTCCAATCATTTCTCCAAATGAAAATGAAGTATAGAGTTAAGGACCAAGATTAAGACAGACATTTTGTTTCTTATTCGATAACGTTAGACATTGCTATTAATCAATACAATTCACCACTCGCTGATATAATCAAAACGTACAAAAAAAAAAAAAAAAAACCGAAGAACTAAAAGCTAAGCGAAGACTTTAAGGATGACGATTTAGGATGAAAAGTAAGCTGACAAGCGTTAGAAAACAGACGGCAAACCGGAGTTTGAGAGGTTGTGTTGGAAAGGCATGTCACAGAACGTTATACATAGTAGAAGAACAAAGTTACACTTTTGCAGACACTACTAGGGCAAGTGGCAGACACCACTTCAAGCATGGTTCAGGTATATGCTGCAAAGCTGACACATCTGGCCACCAAGTGCATATGGGATGAGTGCTTTAACAGTATAGGGGCATTGTTCTCCTTACTGAACTATTACATTTCCTATACATATCAGTGAATCTTGAAACACCATGGGTTTTGGCAGTAAAGGTTGGGGTAACTACATACTGAGTTTTTCATAGGGCAAAGGAAGGGGGAGAACTATACGCTTGCTGTCACAGAAACCCATTGAAAAGTCCTTTCTCTCAAGATTACCTTCTCTGCTTTTGATCACTGTTCTGCTTGGAACCACTTAAGTAGGATAAAATAACTACTCTGAGATTTGCATAACATTAAAGAGTTAGCCCACCCCTTGCCCTAATACAGTAAGCTGTTGAATGTAGGGCAAAGATTCCACTTTACATCCCCAAAAGAAACAATAGAAGGACAGCAGGATTCATTAGAAATCAGAATTTGGCTTCGCATATTGAAAGATGTCTGCTTATTTATGTATATATATTATTTAAAACAACTTGAACCACTATTTCATGCTCTAATTTCATGGCTTAATGTTTATCAACAAAGCAAAAATCACCATTTAAAATGGCTTAAATTGCCATTTTTTGAAAATTGGAGATGGGTTGACAGGGACATAGATTCAAAAGATGATTATACGCATCTTTTTATTCAGCTTCACCACATATCTATACTATAGGATATACTGGTGTTTGTTGCTACTCAGCTCTTAGTGACCAGTTAAGAGAGTTGATTACATATTTAAGTCTTCCACCCCTTTTTATTCGGCCTGAACATGGCGTTGAAATCCATGTGAAAACTTTACAGTTCCTGAGGACCAGGACTGAGGACCACTTGTTGTTGGAAAAACAACTTGTCGTTGGTGAAGTGGCATGTCTGATATATATAAAATGTCACTCTAATTAAGAAATGTTGGTATTTAGGTTGTGTTTATGATTGATATAACCTTAACCACGTCTTTCCCTTTGATACACGTTTTAAAGGTTTTCAGACATGGATAAATTAATGACATAAATGACAACCAATGAGTCCATTTAAACTCAGAATCTGATTAATTCACCATTTCATATAACTCATTGACAGACATTAATCATGAATGTGACTTCATTCACTTTGAGCTTCTCTTTCCCATCATTATTTGGTTCCTGGGTTTAAACTTGGATACCATGCTTTCCCAAAGTTCCTCCTCCTTACTCTTTTTGAATAAATTTACATAATTTGTCCCAGATTATCTTTAATTTATGCAGGACTCTGATCCTCACTTGTTGGAATGCATGTTTTCATTCAAAGACGTCCTCTTTTGTACACAGAAAAAAGCCATATGGGTCTGTATATGTCTGAATATTTGGCCCAGCCTTATGTTCTACAAGTACCTAATATACTGTGTGTTACTATTGTGTTGAAATTGTTAATGAAACTCAACTGGTTGAAAAAAGACTCTTCTACAAAATGGATTTTTAGACTGATTCGAAAATGTTTTCTTCAGCTCAGCAGGACAGAGGAATGCGTAGGGTTCAGAACACATGCTCTGTTTCCTAGGAGGAGATATTTCATTGGCAAAACTGAGAGACAATGCAAGCACACTACGATCCCACACCATCACCAGGAAGCAGAGTGAGGAGGATGGAAGGGAAAAAGACAGCTGCCTGAAATAGCCAATACTGATAAGTGAATACAATTTATTCCCAGCATGCTTTGCACAGGTAACCACAGACAGCCATATGGATGGTAACAGAAATAAAGACATACATAAATTGTACAACTGCAATCACTCATTTACGTGGTGGGAAACAGGCTAACTGAAAGATCTTATCCAATGTACAGCATAGCAATCTAAAATGCATAAGTAGCAGTGGAAACCCATTAAAAATATGATTGAGGGATATTGGTATAGTACAGAGTATTAGTGTAACAAGCTTTGGAGCAGTTGAGTGGAATTGTTTGCTGGAGGAAAATCAATCAAATGAGCATTAAATCAATTTATTTGATGGCACAAAGGATACATCACCAAGCGCTTCACTTTTTGTCAGACGTGAATTTAAATTAGAAATGAAGTTTACAAGCCAAATGTATTCATTGTGGAAAGTGTAAAACAAGACTTTCTATGCCTCATCCAAAATATTTGCCTTTTATTGCCTTGAAAAATAAGGAGCAATGCATTATGCAGGTGTACATTCACACATGTAGTGAATGCTTGATCAGGCCCAGTACTCATCATAATGGGCATGATCTGAAAAGAAGGGAAACGATGATTCAGAAAAAGAAATAATTAGAAAATCTCATCAATGTCTTATCAGTCAGTACAGGTAAGTAGTCTGTATAGTATCATTATTATGCTCTACCCTTTATCACAAGAGAAGAAGGGGGTTGGTTGGGGTTTTGTGTATGTGTGTGTGTGTGTGTGTGTGTGTGTGTGTGTGTGTGGCCCAGTTGTGGGTTCAGTGGTTCTGATCTCAGATACAGCAGGTTTTGTCATCCAGAGGAACCAGACTGGTTCTGGTTCTGTAGAAGCAGCCATCAACAGCATTTCAATCATACATTTTCCCACTGAACATTTAATTCTGCACTTGGTTTCTTCATGTCTTGTTGGTGTGCGACAGCCAGGAAATAAATCAAGTCACAGTGCCCGCTCTATGTGGATGGGTCCCCCACTTCCCTGGCACATTTACAGGGCTCTGTTATTGTAGCTGTTCTTGGCTTCTGGTCAATCGACTAACTAGTTCAGAACCACATCGATACTGAGCTTGTTTGTTGCTCTGCTGTTCTGTGCAGTACATTGGTGGAGTGCAGGTTTGGGGATTTTGCTTTCTGTTTCTTTGTTGTTTTTGTTTTGCTTTGTTTTTTTGTCATTCAGATTTACATTTTCATTACACCAAACAAACAGTCCAGAACCAGACTGAGTTTAGATTAACCCAGAGAAACTTCCCTTTTATACTAAGAATCATGAAACTTTTTGCTTTAGAAACACCTAGATACTGTTGAATAAAAAGGTACTCTAATTACATCACTTAAATTCAGGGACAATGTGTGTTGTGATTACTCCAAATATTGGTTGTATTAAAAACTTATGTTGACTCAGAGATACAATTAATTCACTTCTTGTTATTTCACTCAGCAAAACAGTGGAAACATCTAATAAAATATATTATAAAGCTGCAAAATATTTAGGCAGGAGTATAATGTATTGGTAAGAGGCATAGACTGGACAGAAATGTGCCCTTTCAACCCAAAGCTTCTCCAGGTAATTAATGTATGCAGTACTTGGGAATATGCAAAGTAAATAAGTAATATTAATAATCCAATTTTGAGCATGCAAGTGTTTGCTTTACTGGTTATTGTCTCGGGAATGCAATACTATAACAGTAATTGCATGCAATAGCCTGATCATATTCTATCCATATCACTCACTACAGCATCACCTACATGCACCACAACTTTCCACGTCCTCAAGCTTAGTATTATCACAACTGACTGGACTAAAACGGGAATGCTTGTATGTGTCATGGCCTCATAACCTCAATGACAGCATTGAACCTCCCTGTATGTTCTCCCTTAACTGGATCAATGTGTAGGCCCAGCTGCCACCAGGCTTTTCCACTCAATATCAGCGTAATTGGCTTGGGGGACTGATACCTGTCAATCAAAGACAGTCATGGTGTACATTGTTGTCAAGCCTTCTTACTACAGAGCTTTCATGGTGGTCAGTGGGGCACTCTGTTGCAGTAGTAATGTATTACCACAATGTGTCTGCATGTATCTCCCCAATTCAGGATTCACACTTGCTAGCTCCTGGTTACAGTTTTATATCACCCCACGGTCCCTTAAGAGGGAACACATTCTCTAGAGTATTTAACAAGTCATTCAAACCTATTCTCTAAATTCATCTCAGACAGAAGATAAATTTCTGTTGTCTTAATGTCCTTGTAAGTATATGCCGTCAAATCAATTTATCTTCTTTCTCATTGTTTCTTTTGAACTTGGGTGATCATTTAGCGTATTTGAATTTTCAGCCTCACCAAGAACACAACAAATCAATATCTCCGGTGCTGTAATAAGCAGCTGGAAATGTAGGCTAAAAGTATTGACCCAGAACTGCCATTAAAGCAGTCACACAAACACAAAACAAAGGCCAAGTATCATTTTGCCCTGCAAAAATGAGAGCACATCAGATTAGATTCTGGTTTCAGTAAGAGTAATAATTTAATCGAATTGCAACATTGTTTTTGCAAAATTTTGTGCAAAAAATGAATGGCTCACTTGACAGCAAAGAGGCATTAAACCACTGCTAAAAGTGCAAGAACTAACAGAAAATTGGACCTGAAGTGGCCGCACACCCCATCTCAGCTTGTCATTGTACGTGCTGTCTGGAGAGTATCAAGCACTGTGTCAAACCTGATCATGGCAAGCCACACATCGCTGCTTCCACAGTATTTCGGCAGACTATGGGCTGCTGCGTTTCCACTCTTGCTCTCTGCAGGGCTGTGTTTTCCTTTTTCTCTGCCAGTTTTCTGAGGGACTTGAAGTAGAGGCCGCCGCAGCGCACCACCGACAAAACAAACCTCTCCTTCAGAGCCCCGAGTCTTGGCGCTAAATCACAGGCCTTTTCTGTGACATCAGGCTCCCCGATTCCAGAGACAAGAGAGAGGGGGGCTCTGAAGAAGGCTTTCATCTGGGCCCCAGCGACAGCCCCAATGCCCCAACCCCCTTCCCAGCCACACACACACACACACACACACACACATACACACACAAACAGCAGAATTGGGCCAAGCTGCTGATCTTTATAATAAATAGGAAAGGAATGTACCGAGACTCTTCTTCTAATGAGCTGCCATTTGAGTTCATTCAAGTCCACGTTCACCCTGGCACTCTTCAAGAGCTTCCGTCACAATACATGAAGTCAGTGTGTACAGGAGGACCCTCAGTCAGAAAACTGCAATAATTTATAATAACCTACAAAAGTGATTTACTGCTTTTCAACCAACTTGGATGCAGGATTCAGAATTAATTCACACTGCAAATGAGTATCTGAAATACAAAAGAGAATGATTTAGGAAAGCAATTCCCTCAGTAAATTTATTAAAACCATTGAAAAAAGCTGTTGCACTTTTCAAAAGGGCACCAAGACATGTTGTTCTCATAATTAGCCCTGGCACCCGTTGTTGAATGCATCTGAAATCGTTTTTCTATCATCAATCTGTAGCACAATACCTGAAAATTAAACCATTGATATCAGTATTTTACTAGTAGTAGTTTTGAAATGGTGTAATAAGGTCTTTGTGTTACAAATAGATGACAAAACTGTGTCAGGGTTCAAGCCAGTGCACGTTTGTGAATTATAATGGATGATTTATTTCAGGCCGGTTGTACCTCCTGGGCAAACGTGTGGAACCAGCAACACCGTTTGCTTGACAAACAGATATTGATTCCTATTGTACTGTGATGATGTGCTTCAGTTAATTAGAGCCATGTACTGTTTGTGCCAAGAGTACAGTGTACTGGTCTGCAGTGAGACAAGGTCTGCATTATCAGATATTGTCGTGAAATGAAATCAGAGAATGTGCCAGTGCATATTAATCTGTAAGTGTGTGTATGTACATGTGTGTATGCACTGGCTTGTGCTCGTGTGTGAAGGGGAGGGAGTACATCAGGGGCAGAGGTAAATGTAAGTAAGTATCAGCAACTATATTGTCATACTAAATGATACTGTAGGCCACAAGTTTCTGACCCTTTTATCTCCAGCATGATAAAAGAACCACCTGCACAGCGTGCCAAAACACGGCGATGCCAGGGCAGGCTCGGAGACACGCATTCAGGAGAGCGGATTGAGCGTTTTTATGGACAAAGCTTCTTCTAATTACGGGAAATGTTGTGAGCGACTACTCCGCACAAAATGCGCGATTCAGCCAGCGTGCCCAGGTCTCCTAGCAACAAGCAAGCCGTGGAGAGAAAGGCAGAGCAAAGGTATGGTACACCACACACAGTTGGAGGAACAAAGAACTACAGTTTTCCTAATAGTAATTCTGAGAGAAACAGAGATCCTAGAGTTTCAAATAAGCTTGTTTAAAAGGAACCCTTTACTTAGTTCCTTCCGCCTCAGGGGCCTCCTTAATTTACTGTCAGCCACACACATAGATATGCACACATATACACAAAGTGCACACATGTGCACGCCCAAGGCCTCCACTCAATGAACAAAAACAGCATTCAGCACTGTTATGCTGTTGAAACATTGTTCATTAGGCTGAGCCTTCAAACTCATTCGGTCAGAACTGACAGTAATGTAAAGAACCACAGCGGCACACATGCAGAGGACAAATGATACAGTTGGGTGCTCAGCCATTTTTTTTTGTGTGTGTGTCAGTCATAAGGCCTTTGGTTTAAGAGATCAGTTCTGTAGAGGTATTGTTGTTGGATCCTTATTTGCAGTGGCATTCATCTATTCTCCACACTGGGCTTCTGCAGAAGAGCCTGCGACACCTGTTCAGAGTGGTCTTTGTAAAGTTGCCTGCCCATACAATGGACTTCCTTGATGATCACACAAAGAGCTATGCGCAGAGAGTCCGTATTGAATGGGATTCTTTTGCATGATAAACCACTGGATATACCATGTCTTTTCTGTGCTGGCAGCACCTATTTTACTATATTGCTATCAACTGCAGTGGACTCCTCCACCCCCCGACCCCCCCCCCCCCATTCCAGCATCAAGATGTCACATCCAGGATGGGACTCACAGGGGGGTGGGGCTACATCCTTGGGCGGAGCTGTCGAGAGCCTCATTGTCATGCCAAACAACTACTTCTATAGGCATCTGTGTGGACTAGCACTATGGGCTTCCCCGAACGGGGTGTGGGCAAAGGGGGGGGGGGGGGGGGGGGGGGGGGGTGTAAAAAGGGTGTAATCAGAGAAAAACAGATTGGCTGTACAAAACTAAGGAGACTGCCTAATCCCTTAACGCTCTTTCATCTGTGCTGGGTTGTAGCACCACAAATCAGGAAGCATTTTCCTAATCATGGGCCTTTTTTATCATTTCACTGCTTGATTCCATAGAAGGAAGATGAAGGTGTATTTTTTAAAATGTCTATGAAAAATGTGAGCATGCAGTACATAGGACTGATAGACACATTGTCCTCAGTGTCAATGCATGGCTGGTTTTGTTTTATGATTTGACACAAAACAAAATGTCTTTCTGGGCATGCAAATGTGATTTGTGAAAGCTCAAGGAGGTTCACAATTTGACCCTCAAATATCCATCGATCAATTGGTTTTGCCTTTTCTAAGGAACTTGTTTCTATCAATTAACCGTAGGAATGCAAACTAAAGACAAGTTAAACTGGTTTCCCAAAAGACATCAATTTTATGGGCAGTCGTGAGTCTGTCTTCAAGGATTCTTAGCTGTGAGCATAATCTTGTTAGGACTGGCCCAGGAAATGATTTCTTTGGAGACATGATGTTTAAAGATGACCATGAGGCCCAGTGTGTAATTTAGGCCTGCTATCCTTAAATTTATTCTACATCTCTCTGAAATATTATTGACATCCATTTATGGAGTTATCAATTCCCTAACATCACTTCAGACTGCTTTTCACTGTCCCTTGGTTTCAAGTCTGTTCCGATCTAGTCACATGTTATATTCCCTTGCTAAAACCACTGTTTCACACGGCTGTCCCCATAGCAACCTTGCGTGAATTTATTTGCGCCCCACTGAAGCGTCATGCTTACTAAACAAACTGAACGTACCCCCATTCCGTTTCCATCCTCTGTTGTGCTAAATGACAAGCCCAGCAGTATGAATTTAACCTTAAACTTCCATAAGTGGAGTTCCACAGGGTGCCCATAAACCAGTCCCCACTACAAAACAACCACTAAACATAAACAGGACAAAATTAAGTCGCTTTTTAAGTTAACATAAAACATATGTGTATTGCGGTAAATTTATGTTGAACAATTTTTTGCTTATTTGCTGAAAAGGGTGTGAAATTAGAGTACAAGTCCTGTGATGGGTCCAAAGACACTCTAGGAAAACGTCAGCTCTGCAAGGAATTTTGAAGTAAAGTCAAAATCTAAACTGATGTCATTGCTTCAATGATTTCATAGAGCAAGAAAGACAGTATAGGTTTAAATCGGCTGATTCCATTGAAGTTCTTCAAAGAGAAGAGGACAGAGACATTTTGTGGACCCCAAGCACCCCCCATTCTTTCTGCCGCCACTGAGTTCCCAGGTATTTTATCTCGCCAATATGATAGTATGCATTTTACGATGACAAATGAATAGCACCATCTAGTGTATGTGAGGGCAAAACATGTAGACTGAAGTTGCAGTCAGCACAAGGACAGTTACTAACTAATACTGGCTATTTGTCAGTAAAACCTGTTACAGTGTGAGATATGTTTCCCTCATTGGTGTATAGGCTATTTAATAAACAAGCCAATTAACCATCCGGCATACTTAGACATTTTTTATAGCGTGACAGATTCATCGGAACAATAAAAATGGCATTGAACTTTGATTTTCTAGGCTA
The DNA here is from genome assembly GCA_019788955.1 of Albula glossodonta. NCBI lineage: Eukaryota > Metazoa > Chordata > Actinopteri > Albuliformes > Albulidae > Albula > Albula glossodonta. The sequence continues at coordinate 26,617 of JAFBMS010001139.1, read as the reverse complement.
AACAGATTTGCATGTGCAGTCCTCACTAAGTATATTATTTCAAATATAACTGCTTACAAGCTAACATCAGCCTAACCATATCCTTAATATGATCCTGTTCAATGACCGTACAATTCACTTGCCCAGATATTTGGTGTACGGTAATTGTTAGAGAACGTTGTCAAGATAGTTTCCTACATCAGACCGTTGAGTAAGCAAAGTTTCAACCTGACGCTAGCTGCATTGTATCAACTCTAGCCTTAATGTAGTCAGCGTTAGCTAGCTAGATTGGTTAGAACAAAGCTAAGTTAGCTTTAAGCATTTCTTTCATCTTATCCATCATCCGATTTTCAATTAAACGTTTACTTGTTGTTAATGGAAAGCCAAAAAGCTTTACTTAACCCTTCTGGATCCAAATAGGAAGACATATTGACCCCAGTTCCTTCCATGATTTCACTTGTCAGATCTTGTGCTTACTGTCTCCTCTGTCTTTCCAGATAAGAGTTCATCAGGAGAGAGCTCATAAAAATTTGGTAAGTAGGACAGTCTCACATTACAGAATAGTTTAATGGTTGAGTGTATCTGACCACAACAGAATGTTAATTCCCCTGTCTTTGTGTCTATATTGCATACCAGGAGTCTGAGCGTTTGCTCAACAATGAGAAGATGAAAACTGAAAGCCTGCGCAAGAAGTGAGTACAGTAGCTGAGGAAGTCTGTTAAAATGGGTTAATGGCAAACAGAGAAATCTGAATAGGCCAGGGGTTGATTATTATGTCAAATATAAGTCAGACACCATCATTTGGGATGGTGGGACAGTGTATTCAGTGGACTTGGGTTCAGACTTTCATTAAATCCTCCTCGCTGATCTAAATCTATTATATGTATTGTCGTGTAAAGAGTTCTATTTTGTTCTGATTGATTTTAAGGGTGGCTAGGCTGATTCAGATCCTCGAACAGTCACCAAAGGCTGAGCTGCCACAGCAACGCAGGGAGTCACCAAAGACACCGCTAGAGACACCTCACACATCCCAGGCACCCCCTGCTGGAGGAAGTGAGTACTGCTGCCTGCTGCTTGCCTCATCCTGATAAAACACAAGGTCCCAGTGTGTGCATGTGCCCCACAGTCTGATAGTTAACCCACAGAGCAGCACATAATTTACCACAGTATAGCACAGGATGGGCTCCGTTTTGTGGGATCACCAGCAACACAGTCTGCCTGGGCCAGCTGTGTTTGTAGTGTACTCCTTAGATTAAATGGTTGTGAAGTTCAGGTGGTGGACTTTGAAGTGAAAAGATGTTGAGGCTGGCAGAATACAATTCAGAAGAGAGTGTGCACTCATCTGCATTCTCCTGAATTCACATAGGACAGAACAGCAATGAGGAAGGCCTTAGATGTGAAATTGAGGGCAGAGATACCTGTACATAGTTTATTATTGCAAGTAAAATACAGGTCACTGCTCTACTGTAGGGTTATCATATTTTATTGTTTCAGGTAGTTCTATGATTTTAGTTAAAAAAAATATTGAAGAGGGCTAACCTCTCCCATGTGGTGAGGTATCCCTTCCTGCTGATAACTAAGGTCCTCAATTGTTACCTTGGTCTAAAGTGGAGAGATGATCATTTTCTCTTGTCTTCTCATTTTTTCACCCTCCTCTTTTCAAGCTATCCATTCCCCCTGATACCAGCCTCACCTACTCTTTTACTCTTTGGTGAGATTGAATATAAATCATTTGTTGAGTTTGCTCCCTGCTCACTTTATGATCTGTGTTCTCCAGAATGTTAAAAGAAAAGGTCCTCAGCTGCATCAGGATCAGTAAGTATATTGATTACAAAATTATTAAAAACATTTTAAATATCAATGTGACTCATAGTAATGTTATTTGTATAGCCAAAACTGATTCCAGATTTTGCACAATTAGGTTTTATTTTAATTGGATAGTTTGGCCCCTTTTCAACATTACTTTTCATGTTTTGGACAAGGCTCACATTAAATCTCTAAGAACTGCTTCCAATGTTAACCCATTTCAACACAATTCCTCTGTTACGATACTCACCTCCTCTTCTTCTGGTGTTTCTTTATCTCCCATTGTCCAGTGATTGCTTTGATTCATGGTAAATCACGTTATCATCTGAGCGAGGAAACTTTTGCAGTAGCGTCTCGTTGCTTGTAGGGAGAGGGTGTTGAACTGGGAGTTTTTCATGCTTTACTTTTGAAGGTTGAACTGGGAGTTTTCGCTTACTGCACACGGGTGGCTTTCTTGTCGTTCACGGTACCATTTGAGCGAGGAAACTCGGAAGCTTTGCCCTTTGCAGTAGCGTCTCGTTGCTTGTAGGGAGAGGGTGTTGAACTAGGAGTTTTTCATGCTTTACTTTTGAAGGGTAGTGGGTTGAACTGGGAGTTTTCGCTTACTGCACACGGGTGGCTTTCTTGTCTCATTCCTGTGCCTCGTTCTTCTCTCGTTCACGGTACCATTTGAGTGAGGAAACTCGGAAGCTTTGCCCATCAGTGCAGTAGCGTCTCGTTGCTTGTAGGGAGAGGGTGTTGAACTGGGAGGTTTTTCATGCTTTACTTTTGAGGGAGAGGGGGTTGAACTGGGAGTTTTCGCTTACTGCACACGGGCGGCTTCCTTGTCTCGCTCACCGCTTTGGTCGCCGGGGGCGGGATTCGAGCCGAGGAGGTGTGGCTTACAGCACCAGCGTCGTTACCCGCTGAGCTATGTGGCCGCTGACGAATGTGGTGGAACTTTTTGCCCCAGGAGTCTGCCACGCCAAACCCCATTGGTCGACTACCCCTATGTGGGCTATGTATCAAGTCTCCGCCTACGTTCATGTGACGTAGTCTGCCACACCAAACCCCATTGGCCGACCGCCTCCATGTGGGCTACGTGCCAAGGCTCCTTACTTTTGATTGTTCCTCAACACCTTTCCGGAACATTTCTGAAAGGCTGCTTTTTAGTTGGCAGTGAAATATTACAAACTCAAGAGTTATGGGTGTGCTAGAAAGAAGAAATGAATCACGAACTAAATAAGCGCAATGTGTAGCGCAACAGAGTCTGACAGACGTACACCGCTCGTTCCACTCACATGCTGTCTACAACGATTCCGTTTTGTGCATATATATGCCCAGTATTTATATATACATATACATACAGTAATGTATTTGTTTTGTAACAACATAGTGTTATAGTCTGTGTTGTTCGTTGCTTCTTGTTACAGTAACAGAGTACGGGCTCTCTGATCTTGAAAGAAGCCCTTTTTAAAATCAGTTGTGTGTTTTCGTTTGAATTAGTGCCTTGTGTTATGTATATTCCTGTTGTTCTGGCATTAATGACTGTCAGCCATTGCTAGCCAACTCTGTGTAGTTAGTAGCATCAAGCTAGCTATTTTCTTTAGACTGTAATGTATTTGTTTTGTAACAGCATAGTGTTATAGTCTGCACTTACATTGTTCAGTAGCAGACATGCTAATCTCATGCAATCTCTCGTTGAAGCTGTAGTATCAATCGAATCAAATCAGCTTATCTACCTGCACCTTAAAAAAAGTAAAACGAGGAAACTGGGAAGCTTTGCCCGTTGCAGTAGCGTCTCGTTGCTTGTAGGGAGAGGGTGTTGAACAGGGAGTTTTTCATGCTTTACTTTTGAAGGGTAGGGGGTTGAACTGGGAGTTTTCGCTTACTGCACACGGGTGGCTTTCTTGTCTCGTTCCCGTGCCTCGTTCTTCTCTCGTTCACGGTACCATTTGAGTGAGGAAACTCGGAAGCTTTGCCCATCAGTGCAGTAGCGTCTCGTTGCTTGTAGGGAGAGGGTGTTGAACTGGGAGGTTTTTCATGCTTTACTTTTGAGGGAGAGGGGGTTGAACTGGGAGTTTTCGCTTACTGCACACGGGCGGCTTCCTTGTCTCGCTCACCGCTTTGGTCGCCGGGGGCGGGATTCGAGCCGAGGAGGTGTGGCTTACAGCACCAGCGTCGTTACCCGCTGAGCTATGTGGCCGCTGACGAATGTGGTGGAACTTTTTGCCCCAGGAGTCTGCCACGCCAAACCCCATTGGTCGACTACCCCTATGTGGGCTATGTATCAAGTCTCCGCCTACGTTCATGTGACGTAGTCTGCCACACCAAACCCCATTGGCCGACCGCCTCCATGTGGGCTACGTGCCAAGGCTCCTTACTTTTGATTGTTCCTCAACACCTTTCCGGAACATTTCTGAAAGGCTGCTTTTTAGTTGGCAGTGAAATATTACAAACTCAAGAGTTATGGGTGTGCTAGAAAGAAGAAATGAATCACGAACTAAATAAGCGCAATGTGTAGCGCAACAGAGTCTGACAGACGTACACCGCTCGTTCCACTCACATGCTGTCTACAACGATTCCGTTTTGTGCATATATATGCCCAGTATTTATATATACATATACATACAGTAATGTATTTGTTTTGTAACAACATAGTGTTATAGTCTGTGTTGTTCGTTGCTTCTTGTTACAGTAACAGAGTACGGGCTATCTGATCTTGAAAGAAGCCCTTTTTAAAATCAGTTGTGTGTTTTCGTTTGAATTAGTGCCTTGTGTTATGTATATTCCTGTTGTTCTGGCATTAATGACTGTCAGCCATTGCTAGCCAACTCTGTGTAGTTAGTAGCATCAAGCTAGCTATTTTCTTTAGACTGTAATGTATTTGTTTTGTAACAGCATAGTGTTATAGTCTGCACTTACATTGTTCAGTAGCAGACATGCTAATCTCATGCAATCACTCGTTGAAGCTGTAGTATCAATCGAATCAAATCAATCAATCAATCAATCAAATAGTACTACTATATATTAAAAAGATAGAATTGTTAGGTCAATATGTACATATATGGAACGTTCAATCAGCTTATCTACCTGCACCTTAAAAAAAGTAAAACTGGGACAAGTAAAACGAGGAACCTGGGAAGCTTTGCCCGTTGCAGTAGCGTCTCGTTGCTTGTAGGGAGAGGGTGTTGAACTGGGAGTTTTTCATGCTTTACTTTTGAAGGGTAGGGGGTTGAACTGGGAGTTTTCGCTTACTGCACACGGGTGGCTTTCTTGTCTCGTTCCTGTGCCTCGTTCTTACTAATTGTTTTTACTAATTTCAAGCTCATTATTAAACAATTAATGAAAACTAAGAAACACACTAAGAACATCCTGTAAATAGCTCATGGCAATTGATAGATTTAAGTGGGAAATACAATTGGGTAAATTTAAAACATAACATGTCCAGATATTTTTCCAAGATTGTCAGGGCTCATTAGTAAACAAAGATGTTCAGGAAACATTGAAAACATCCTACAATGGAAAAACGTACATCCTGCACCCTGTAAAAAAAAAAAAAAAAAAAAATCAACTCTGTAAAGCCACTTGCGCTTGTGCCATAGATAACTTTCTTCAATCATGGGGAAGGGGGGCACTGTGATTAACATAACTGGTGTTGCTACACCTACAACATTTCTGTCTACAATCACTAGCTTTACAGTTGTAAATGCATGGTGATTCTTATAGCTTAGCGAATAATTAATACTGTTCATTTTAATTTATGCAAGCACTTTGCACATGTTAATTTTATTCCCATATCCCCTATTCATATAAACATAGTTTATCGCGAACAAATTGCAACAATCGACAGTTAGCAGCTCCCACTCTCGTCGACTTAATGAAATTGCACAGTTTGTGCTGTCGACATGTATTACAAGTGTAATACACTGTTTAAATTTTTTTATAAGATACCCAACCACCCACCTACCTTCATTGACTGAGTGACGGGCTTCCGCCTAGCTGCATAATGCGCATGCGCATATGCGGAGTCCTTGGATGCACCCTCTCTGTATGTTGATAGTAAGGTTAATACAGCAGGCTGTCAAAAAGGGACGTTGGTAGTCACACACAGGCAAGATGCAGAGGTGGAGTCGAGTGTATCGCACTTTAACGAAGGTAATCTTAAATGCCTTTTCGATCACTGATCATGCCTTGTCTGAGACTACTGTTAGATAACCATTGGTGTTCTGATGTTGACTGATTAATAGTTATAGTGACAAAACAAAGTTACGGCCTTGCCTGTCGATTTCCGTAGCTGGTTCAACTGTCAAACTGGCTTTCTTAGCTCGCAAGCTTTAGCTAGACTTGATAATGGCGTGCTTGCTATCTTTAATGTGTTGATTACGTTGATTTTTCGATAGAGATATTTACAAAAACACAGTGACAGCATCAGCTCAACAACTGGAGGAGAAACGCGCTGTCGGCTACACTGAACTCGATTCTTAGGATGCTGATTTTCGTTCCATCCATAACTGAAACCACTGAATTGTTATAAGATATTAAATATTTTCCGAAAACTCTATTGTCTTTTGTTAGGGGACCAAAACGGGCTACTCAAACCTCTGCCCCACTTGACCAGCTAGCAAAGTAAACCTTAATTTCTTCTTTCACTGACTTTTAGCCGGGCCATCAATTCCAGTGCAAACTCCAGACTGCCACGGTCCCATCGGTGAGAACATACGCTGATAAAGCACCAAGTAAGAAGCATCACTTTCCACATTTGCTGTGACCACCACTCTTTGTTGAAGTGAACCCTGAGATATGTCTGATAATGGAGTTAAATTTTATCACGGCAAAACAACTGAATGTACAGGTTAACTATTTCAGTGTGTGTTAAACTTTGATTAGACAGTGTCAGTGGAAAGTGTAGTGTATACAGTATCTTTACATCGTTTTTCAATGCTGCATCTACTCCTCCAACCAGCCACCATTTCACAGTGTGGATTTGCCAATTTGAGTAACTCTCTGAAAAACATCACTGTGTATTGTAAATTACATTTTATTGGATTTTTAAAAAATAAAACTTCTAAGTGAATAAGAAATGAGTAAGAAAATACAAGGAAAAGCTACTTGGAGACCTTTGTTGACCAGTATTGCCCACATATTTTTTTTCTGTCCCTTGCAAAAATTATGTAGAAATTCTTGGTGCATGCAAATAGATGCTTTGCCCTTAGTTTCTCTCCACACCAGCTTAGGTGCATTTCAAATTGGATTTATCCTCAGCTGTAAAACTTGTTTTTTTTTTAAAAAAATGTATTTCATTAAAAAAATAAAATGTTTGTTTTGTTTTCTTACAGTCAGTGCTGATGTCACAGTTGTGGGATCTGGGCCAGGAGGTTATGTGGCAGCCATAAAAGCAGCCCAGCTTGGGTTTCAGGTAAAGCAATCCCAATGTTCTCATATACATAGGTTTACCAGTATGAGTAAAGCTATGTGGTTAGAGAGCTGCGCATGTAACCAGAAGGTTTTAGGTTCAAAACCCAAAGGCATTGCTGCTATTTTCCAATATCTTTAAGAAAGGCATTTAGCCAGAACTGACTCAGTTCTCCTGCAGTGGAGAGTAAATCATGCTTCTTTTTTTTTTAATATATGCTGTGCTAATTTGCTCAGTAAAGACAATATGTTAAGCAAATTAAGAATTTGCTGTATGATGCAAATGAAGAATATTTCTGCCATTTTTCAGACGGTATGTGTGGAAAAGAACGACACACTCGGGGGGACTTGCTTAAACGTTGGCTGTATCCCGTCAAAGGTAGGGTGTATGTATTTAAGTCCCAGAAAAATCCTTCGTCACCAATACTAATTTCTCATTTTGAGCAGATTTTCATGTTCATCCAGCAACATTTGATAGGTTGTATCACGTGTAAATATCTGAGCCTAAGTTCTCTTGTAATATTTAGTTGTTCAACAGGTTTAGCTGTTCAAAGCCTGAATGAAGAGTGGAAGACTTATAGCCAACCAGCTTCCAGATGTACAGAGGGACTGAGGTGTAATTAGCTAGATTGTTCTAGATCTACATTGGAAAAGGGGTATAGTGAGCCCCTTACAGTTGAAAAAGTAATACAATTTAAGGAGAGAAGTATGACACATTGTGTAACTGTTTTTGACACTTTCTTGTGCTGTTTGGAAGGTAAGTAGCAGTAGTCAGGTACTGGGGTCTGGTAACTGGACAGATTAGAAAAATTGTGTACATTCAAACCTTAGATGAGACAGCTCTGTTGCTCTCTAAAGGAAATAACATGCTATAGAAAACTGTCTGATTAAAAAAAATAATCTGTGTTTCTCAGGCTTTACTGAACAACTCTTACCTGTATCACTTAGCACATGGGAAGGATTTTGAAAACAGAGGCATCGAGAGTAGGTTTTTCTTCCTCCTTCACTCGAATAATATCAATGTTTAATGGTTCCATCCAACTGAGAAGGAGAGGTGGAACACACTAATAGTTAAGGTTTCTCTTATCCCCTTATTCAGTCTCAGGACTCACACTAAACCTGGAGAAGATGATGTCACAGAAGAGTGGGGCCGTTAAAGCCCTGACAGGGGGAATTGCACATTTATTCAAACAGAACAAGGTCAGTAAAAGATCAGCTAGGGTTCATTTCAAGTACTCACTCAGCTTGTGTAGGCCCCTATGTCCCGGTCCCAGGCCACAACAAACTCTTAACACATTAGTAACACAAACCTGGCCCACTTAAAGGCCACCTTACTATTGTGAAACTGTATTGATTGAGTCTTGTCACCTGTTTCTGAGTCACAACCAGAAAACTCCATCACCTCAAACTTAGCTATGTATCAGCTATAAGCAATAGCCTGCACTGTAAAGACTACTGTATAAGGTATTTTGCTTTACTTTTTCTTGGAAAGGTGTTTGAGTGGTTGGCTTTTCATGAAGAACCCTTCCCCCATGTCCTTTTCCATGCCAGATTACACATGTGAATGGCTTTGGGAAGATCACAGGGAGTAACGAGGTGACAGCAACAGCTAGCGATGGCAGTCAACAAGTCATCAATACCAAGAACATACTTATCGCTACCGGGTCAGAGGTCACACCTTTTCCTGGGATCCAGGTACGACATTCTGCTGTGGCTCAAATTCACCTGTGATGATTTACAATCATGCACACTTAGCATCCTTAACTTGAGTTGAGTGAAATTTTCCAAACCATGCATTATCAAGATACTTAGGTTTCAGGGAACTGTCATGTTTTATCAGTGACTCATTGATTTCAGCAATCAGTTTTGTACTTTGTGATTGCATGTAGTCACTCCATCCATTGTAGGGTCTGTCATGGCTTGTGAAGGTCACCCATCAATTTACAATGTGTGAGAAGATTCATATTTTTCAGCAACTCATTACAAATGTGTCAAAGGACTTCAATTTCCTGTTAGTGGTTGATGCCCTGAGCTATCATAAACACTGGATATTATGGACCCTGTAAATATCCTGTAACAAAAAGATTATCAAGTCTGTCAGAAATACACAATACCTCATGACTTTGTGATCTATTGGTACTGATTTGCTTGCCTTATCTTCCTGCCCTAGATCGATGAGGAGAGTGTGGTATCCTCAACTGGGGCACTGTCCCTTAAGAAGGTTCCGGAAGAGCTGATTGTGATTGGGGCTGGAGTCATTGGTGTGGAGCTGGTGAGTGGCTCTGCCTTTAATGTCATCATACCATAAATCTTCTCTGTAGGTCTAACAATGAATGCTCCTTATAATCAGTCAGCCCTGGTGCTGAGTGTAGATGTACCTGTCATTACTTCCCCCAGGGATCTGTGTGGCAGCGTTTGGGTGCCAAAGTCAAAGCAGTGGAGTTTTTGGGCCATGTCGGTGGCATGGGCATCGACATGGAGATCTCCAAGAACTTCCAGCGCATCCTGCAGAAGCAAGGCATGAAGTTCAAGCTGGGCACCAAAGTCATGGGCGCCACCAAGAGGCCCGACGGACTCATTGACGTGGCGTGAGTATTCCTGGAGTACTAACGTACTTGCCTCTAAAAATTTAAGCTACAGGAGGCTTTTGTAAATTAGTATGTCCTTTTATATGATTTACTGCTGTTAGATGGTTGAGATCAGTGATTCTCAGACTGTGATGGATAGTCCACTCTAAAGATCCCCCTCATAGTCCGTAGGCAAGGTTACTATTGGAGAAACATCCATAACATGTAGCTAGTTTGCTGCTGTTGGCATTGTGGTTATGCTTAAACTAGAGATTATCAAGGCAGGACGATTACTTTATAAATCTTTATAATTATTAAGAGATCATGATTATAACTGAGAGCACTGAAAAGTTTTGATGTACACTACCTATGTGTAGTCATGTTTTTACTAACCCTGACACTGTCAGTAGTAACGTGCCTTTGTGTTTGTTCAGCGTGGAGGCTGCAGCCGGTGGCAAAAGTGAAACGCTAACCTGCGATGTTCTGCTGGTGTGCATTGGACGACGGCCCTTCACCCAGAACCTCGGCCTAGAGTCCGTGGGCATCGAGCTGGACAACCGGGGCAGGATCCCTATCAACAATCGCTTCCAGACCAAAGTCCCCAAGTATAGTACCAGAGAGATTACCACACTTTCAACCATGTAGCTGTGCAGACCACAAGATTGACTGAGCAAGCCGCATTCATTTGTATTCCAATGGCTGCTGATTGACAAAGCTAGACTTAAATACAAAATTCACACTGGTGGATGAGAAAGTGGGTCCACTCATGACCTTTGACCTCTCACCCTTGTCCTGCAGCATCTACGCCATCGGAGATGTGGTTGCGGGGCCAATGCTGGCGCACAAGGCAGAGGACGAGGGCATCATCTGCGTGGAGGGCATGGCGGGCGGTGCCGTGCATATCGACTACAACTGCGTCCCCTCTGTCATCTACACCCACCCGGAGGTAGCCTGGGTGGGAAAGAGTGAAGAGCAGCTTAAAGAGGAGGTGAGTGGCTGGTCTGACTAAATGGGGTAAGAGTGGGTGAGGTCTCTCAGAAAACAGCCAGAACCAAGCACAGCAACAAGATCAAATATTCATTATGCATTTAGAATGGAGCTGTCTAGTTCTTGTCATGCTGCCAAAAGTAGCACTGACACTTCTTAATGTAGTGTCAAAATAATGTTCAAGGTCAGTTCTGTGGATTGTAATTCTTGTCCCTCAGGGTGTTCCTTACAAAGTTGGCAAGTTCCCATTTGCTGCTAATAGCCGAGCCAAGACCAACGCAGACACGGACGGTTTAGTTAAGATCCTCAGCCATAAGGAGACAGACAAGATGCTGGGGGCTCATATCCTCGGATCCGTAAGTGGAAGAAGACATTCCTAAGTTGAGCTATATCTAGGTTCTCTGGAGAGCAAACACTTATTCGTCTGATCAGTTAGATATTGTATTAAACCCAGCAAAAGTTCTTGGTTAGATGGGCTTTCTTATGATGCTAATTGAGAAATGAATTACCCTTTAATATGGAAACAGAGTTTGTAGTCATTGAAAAAACCTGACGTGACATCATCTCAAACACATAATTTGGAGAAGAGTCAGTGGTGTCAAATGTTGCATACTTTAAATCCACTGGGGTAAACTCTTAAATATTGTTTGACTTTAGTTCAAAGTGTATCTGATTAAAAATGTGGGAATTGCACATTTTTTTAAGAAAAAAAAATGGCAGAGACATACTGCACCTCCTCCTGCAGTAGTTTATTCTGATTTACGCTCTCTTGCTAGGAGATGAAAGGCAGTATGGGTCTAAGTGCAGCATGAGTGTTGGTGACATGACGCATGCTCTCTGTGCCCAGGGAGCGGGAGAAATGATCAACGAAGCCGCGCTGGCCATCGAGTACGGCGCCTCCTGTGAGGACATCGCCAGAGTTTGCCACGCCCACCCTGTGAGTACCAATCTGCTGCGGCTGCCGACACGTCACCTGTCAGCCTCCTGATGTACACTTTTCTCCCTCCCTTTCAGACTGTGTCAGAGGCTTTCAGGGAAGCCAATCTCGCTGCCTCCTTCGGAAAAGCCATCAACTTCTGAAGCACAGTAAACCTACACGATATGCCAACATCCCAGTTCCTCAATTCTGGAACCCACCTTTTTGGGGTACAGACCCCCCTGGATGGACTGGGGCGGAATGTACTCTGATTAGTCCTGTTACATTTTACTGCTGTTACTAAGTTATTCCAGTGTTTTTAATGTGCTGAGGATGAGTGAAGTGGGCTAACCTTAAAGCTGGGATCCAGGTCTGACGCAGAAAGTTCATTTATGTAACTGTATTGAGAAACACCTTCTTTGACCAGAATGTTTGCAGGTTCCAAACCATGTTTTGGGGTTTATAGGGGTTGTTATGCACTTTCTTTCTGTAAGTATCCAGCCATACAAAATCATATGTAAAATCTATGTCTGAGTATTTTCAATTAAAAAATAGCACTTAAAAAAATGACATTTCCTTTCGTCATTTAAATGATTTTTGTAAATAAACAGTTTGTGAGCGTGCATGTACACATTTATACAGAGCTTCACAGTTTAACAAACTCTGACCCTGAGCTTTCATTAATCATTTTTATTGAAATATACAGCTTGGTAAAACACGATTATACATATTGCAGAAACACCATATTTTGAAGTTGGTGATTGCATATGAAAGAGCCAGGGAACATACCTTCATGTGCTTGACAGTTTTACATAGCAGTTTCAATGGCGCAGAATTACCAGCTCAGAACTTTTTTATTCAGCTGAATGTGATGTAGACCTACCTTTATGCACTTCATATAAAACCTCAGAACATTCAGGCTGCCTGTGCTGAGAGAATCTCTAAAGAATCAAGTTGTGTGGTGCGTTAATATACAGTCCATGGTCATACATATCAAAAGGACTGAGTTAAGAGGCGGGCCAGAGACAAATGGTCTTCTCCCATGGTAACCCTGGCAGCGTGACATCCTCGCTGCAGACACTACAGAGGTTTAATACAGAGACATACAAATCACATATGGTATATAGTACTGATTAAGACTGGGAACAATCAAAGGTGTCATGTACAAAAACACTTCCCAGTCTATGTACAAAAACATTTCAAAGTCAATATAAATTCTTGTGCAAGTAAGATTCCAGAGAAGACCAATGTCAGGGTTCTCCCCTAACTGTTGCCTCAGTCAGCATGTATGTAACCTGTAAACCTACTATTGCAGATGATAATGACTCCAAAGTGGACTAAGTGACCGCCTATCAGACCCTGAACATGTGTACACTACACCGTCTTAACAGATAATGTGTGACTATTTCACCAACCCTACCTTCATTTTCTCAGAGGATGTGGCCTTCAGAGTGCCCTAAGGCTTATCTCTCAAGTAGCTTTCAAAACAAAGGGTGCCCAAGACTCGGGACAAGCAGGCGGCTTGAACAGTTTTGAGTGCCTCTGTTTATGGAAAGAAAGCATTCTGGTCCCTGACAAAGAAAATATGTCTCTCTCGTAAGTCGTACAGTAATATTTTCTTTTGTGAGTGCAAAACTAAGGACATAAGTGCAAGGCAAATACAAAGTGCACAAAGGTACTATAACACTGCTAAGACTAGACAAACACAGTTAACCAAAAAGGACCAGCTCTTGAGTCCATTGAGAAGACAAGACTGTCAACAAGGTTCAGCAGCTTTATCATTTTAAAGGAGCACCAAATAGGGCTAGCAAGAAAATGACCTTTCAGTCTTTTTTTACCTAGCTTTGTAAAGGAGAGAAAAATATAGCACCTTCTGTTACAGTGCAGGCTGTAAGTCTGTCACACTGATCTTTGGTGGCATTTGCAATTGCTGAGGTCATCAGTGTGTTGTTGCTTCCTAACAATAAACCAAATTTTTGATTTCGACACCTGATATTTTGTCTACGTCTCTGCTTTACTCTGAATTTCAACCTCGAGCTATACTGGCACTGACTCCTCTTTGAGCCTCATGTTGACAGACACCATTCTCCAAATGCAAATGTCACACTTGGAATCAACTCTAGACCTTTTGCTGAAGTATTTGTGAATGACACAATATTAAAAAAACCCACGTGCCCAAGAAATATTTGAGCAGCCAGCTGGTCAATTACATTTGGCTAACTGCCTAAAAATGGGGCGGAGGCTGTGTATAAAATGGCTACTATTTCTACACTGTCAACACTTGAACCTCATCGTCATTTCATTTCAAATTCAACATGATGAACGACACAGCCAACAATACAAACTGTCACTGTTCAAATACTACTGTATTACTGTGCTGTAATTTACACTAACATGTATTGCAGTATTTTGAGCTTTTTTACTGAAGCATGCCCTGAAAACAGTACTCTTTCTTGGGCCTGTTGTATCCCCCTTTTGCCTTTTTATGAATGGCCTCCTAGCCATCATGTGACTGAGTGTGTTTCAGTATTAGTGACTATTATCCTTGTCTATCGCTTATACTTGTCAGCTGATTGATTAAATGACTACTCGGTGCTACATTTTCTGTAGCTTGGAGGCCACTGTGGGTGTTGGCACAAATATCACAGTCATTAGCCTCTTTTCCACTGCAGGGCCGAACAGTTACCATGCCCATATCGTGCCGTTCCATGCCGACCCAGACTTGTAGGGTTACCGTTTCTTTTTCCATCTGTGGGGGTGCTAAAAATCATGACTAGGAAGTACTTAAGAAAAACTATAGTGACGACAGCAAATGACACAGTGCGCCAGCGACGGCGTGCTTTGTATTTAAAAAATTGCTGGCAGCTGAACGACGATATGGAGGGTTTTGAGACATTTGTGGGACCGTTTTTCGTTTTAGCTGTTTTGGGTGCAGACACCATCCCACGCATTCCTATTTTTCGTTATTTTTTTCAGAATACCCGTGCTGATCGTATGCAAAGGAAGAGGATGTAAGAGACTTGTAGCAGAAACATGATGTAAAAAGTACAACCAAACACAGAATATCTACATCATTAAGAACGGTTCTGCTGAACTGAGCACAGGTATCTATGCCGAGAGAACCATTCTGGGCATGGTTTGTAAGCGTTCCGTTCCAGATCATGTTCAGTGGAAATGCCATTGGAACAGTTACTCTCTGTGCTCAGAGCCATTCGGCCCTGCAGTGGAAAAGAGGCTATTGTATGCAACGCAGTCCCATGACTGTGCTTACTGGTATAAAGAAAAGTGATGTTACAGTTTGGACAGTATGGCTGTGCTGTGGCCTTGATAAAGATGGTGCTGTAGAAAATCTAGAATCTTCTTCCATGAGTCCTCCTGTGCATCTGAATGTGGCTTTGTCTGGCCTCCCCAAAGCAGTACCACTAAGGGGGGAAAAAAGCAATGAAATGTTTGAGTATTGGGATTTTGGTGACTCTGCTATTTTTCTTTGAGCAATGCAAAAGCAGTTAAAGAATTGACGGTCTTTTGGGCGATGAGTGGGGCCGACGTAGGCTGTGCTATTGCTAATGACGCAATGCCCCGCAAGACTGTTAGCCACAGTTGCAAATAATATCGTTACGATTCAATCTAAGACACCCCTACTCAAAACACAAGCCACTCAGGAGGTCTCTGTTAGTCAGTGTGATCTTGCTGAGAGTACCTTTCTCCCGAGTGTGCTGCACAATGAAGTTACTGGCACGGAAGTGCGGCGAGTACGGTGGCTCAATCAGGTGACCTGTCTCAGGGTACGCGAGTGTGGTGAGCAGGTGACTGTTCCCAGCCTCTTTCATCATCTTCTCAATCTGGAAGATGATGCATGTCATACGATTATTATGCAAGTGTGTTACTCACTGTCGCTCAGTGATGTCACAGGAACCAGGTGTGTGGTACTCACGTCTTCAGCAGACTCTGCCACGGCCCAGTTCTGATCGTCCAGTCCAACGATGAACAGCACCGGACACTTTATTTTCCCAACCTGTTAACACCATTCATCGCCATGTGAGGTCACTTACTGTCCAAATATGGTAATGTCACACGTTTGCCCTGTCCTGACTATCCATTCTCCATCATCCACAATACAATCCATGTCACTGATGTCATAAGTGTCATTAGTTAAGTTGTTTCAAAGAAAACAGACTCGTGCTTTTCTTTAGTAAAGACAAAATGTATTTTTCAACTTCCTTGCCACTCTTCATTTCATATTGATTTTTATCCCATCACATTGCCTGATTTTAGTCACTTTTATTACCATGTAACTTATTGTGTAATTTATTACTGTGTGAATTATTTCATGTTGCGTGTGTATGTCCGCTGCAAGTCTGTTCCGGTGGCCTCATGCAACACCTGTGATTGATGCTCCAATCATTCTGTAAGCTTCAGCCCTGCGAGGTGAGGCAGGATGAACGCACACTGGCCAGCCCAGTTGTGCTTCAGGGCTGGGATTACACATCCCTCCACTACTCATAAACAATGCAAGTAACTCATCAACAGCAACTATAAACTTACATGTATTTTCCTGTTAATGTCATCTGGAATTGGCAATATAAGGTCCCTCCAAATTAAATGATTGTTCTCATCGACGCGTATCTTGTGGGCTTGCCTGGAAATACATCAATGATCAATTAAGTTTTCGAGGCTTCAATAGTTTCAAGGCTAATACAGCGCTACTGCAGAAAATATCAGATAATACTTTCAAACTCCACAACGCTTAAAGATCACTCCCCCTGCAAAACACAAACCCGCATATGCACTGCTGTGTGCACCACACCTGGGTCAAACAAACCTGTACCTCTTTAGATGCTGGTAACATCTGTTAACAGTCCTTCATATCCATGAATTTTCAAAGGACCATTATGTTATACTCACAGAATTTTGCTTGGAATATTGGTAAAAATATATGTTTCTTTTACAATAGCTGGTAATAGCAGGACCTTGTCTGAATGGTTAGAGAATTTAAAATAACTAGCGTATTTAAAATAAGTCTACTTTGACACTAACGGTGGAGCTCTTACTTGTCAAACTCTTTAAAAACAGAGTGAAGGGGTATGTCGGCAGACTGGGCGTGGCTTCCACTGATACACACACAACACTTTGGCTGGAGGAGTACAGACAGATAATTAACCAACAGCAGCTATCATTTACACATCACTTCACTGCACCTCTCAATGACTTAGAGTGATTTTGATCTTTATGTGAATCTGTGTTGAAGGAGCTGTGTAAATGCATTCTAACATATATCAAAACATATTCCAATTTGGTAGAGAACGAGATTAGCAAACTAGGAATATAAATTAATATATGAATCAATATAAATTGCAACCCCCTCCACCTTCACCCACATAATCCAGTTAAAAATAATCATACAGATCATATTTTTAGACACCGATTCTCCAAATAGTCCATGTGGTAAAAGCCCAAATTTAAATCATGGTCAATTTTGCAAGAAGGCTTGTTGACACAAAGTAGGTCTGTAAACTGTACAAACCACTAAAACCCATAGAACACTCTCAGATAACATGTAAGTGCAACAGGAGAGATAAGCTGAGTTGATAAGATGAATTGTTCAGCACAGACTCACATGTACGACTTTGGAGTGTGCTGCCAAGGAAAGGGACACTGAGGTGCCAAATGACAGGCCAAACACTGCTACTCGGTCAGCAGCCACCAGGGGGTGCTCCTGCACAATTCTGAAGGCAGTCTACGTTAGTGTGAAGAAGAAAAAAAACAACAGTCTTAAACAGTGTAAACAACACAGCAAACATTCTTTCTCCATTCTCTGTGAAAGTATGTCTCACACTGAATTTGGCTACCAAAGTACAGTTGCATTAATAAATCAAGGTATTGTTTAGAATATATTACCCATCTTTTATACACTGTTATGCAAATACATCCACCCACAAACACTAATGTAACTACAGCACACGTGAGAAGTGTTTAACCTATGCCCTAGTGAGTGTGGGTGAAAGGTAATGGCACGGACTCTGTTACAGACCTGTGTACATTCCACAGATCTGCACATCCGGTGAAGCGTAACAGATCATGTTTTGATTCAGCAGAAAGAACAATAAGGCGACATTTACCTCAAAATAAGTAGCCTCAATGGCATGGGTTCTGAATTTATCATGAGGTAGGTATTCCAGCGCCATGGAGACAAAACCATGTGATGCCAGGAGGGCGGAACGATACTCCACCAGGCCCCCACCCCCACCCCACATGTCCAGAATACCAGGAAAGGGTCCAGGACCTATGATGAAACAACACCTTTACCTGTCTAACACACACACAATGGAACTAAGCTTTTATTATGATATTTAAACATAGGTCTTGCATGCATATTTGCAAAGGAGCATTAGAAGTAAAGCTTGTGATTATTTATTTCCTTCTTCTATGATACTTTCCATTATCAGCACCTTGTGAAATATAGAGTGTGCATCTTCCTTTTTTCAGTGCAATGCCAGAAATTCAGCTAGTCACAAAAGGGAGGATCACCCTTTTAAGTACAAAGGCAATAATGTTGAATTCTTGACATCTTCACCTATCTAACTCAAAGGTTAAGGGAAAAGCACCCACATTTGGACATTACCTGTTTGGCTTATGACTCACCTGTTCTGATAAGGTATTAGGCATCACCCTCACAGTAACTAACCTGTCTAATTTTCGCAAAGAATTGAGCTTGCCTGACTCACTTGCTAAGGTGAAACTTGCACGTTTTGAGACATGTGTTTTGGGAGGTGAAGTACCTGGTGGTATGAAGAGGGTCCCTTTGATGCCGCTCTCACTGATATCCACCCTACGAACGCCAGGCGCCATGTACCAACGCTCGGTGACGGCACACGCCAAAGCCGGCATCTCCCTGAAACCCTGGCTAACGTGGCCTCTGTACACAGAGATTTGCACCACCATCGGAGTGCAGACGTCCATCTTCCGTAACCTGAAAGTAGCAGAGCGTTTGAGGTGACCTGGAAGCCAGGGAACAGCACATTTGAATGGGTGTGTATGTGTGTGGTTGGATGACACCAACATTTGTGGAAACATCGACTAATCGCAAGTGATTGCTAACATTTTTTAATTCTTTTCTGGATGCAATACATTAATACAGAGTAATCCAGCTCAGCATCACACACAGATAATGAAGGAATGAAAAAAAAAAATCTAGCCTTAATGTTATGCACAGGTAACGCTGACACACGGCTGCAGGTGCCACTGGGAGGAAGGGAAAAGCAAGAGGACCTGGAGGTCCAGTCCAAAGTGCACACACTTCTCTGACCCTCAGCTGGATGGCAGAGTAGATTGAGGACAACACAGACATAACCTGTACCCTGTACCACAGTCTGCATGCACAAAAAGTGCCTTTGTACTGGGGGGGGGGGGGTGAGAAGAAGAGCTTCTCAACCCTAAACCATAATCTGTATGGAGTTTTCTGTTATCCTTTCATTCTCACTTTACATAAACAGCTTTAACCAAATTAGTCATGCTTTAAATGGCATTTTGCATTTCTTTTCAGCATTATTATTACGTAATTATTACCTGAGCCCTGTTCAGTGTTACAGGTGAGGGTGTTTACCTGAGCCCTGTTCTGTGTTACAGGTGAGAGTGTTTACCTGAGCCCTGTTCTGTGTTACAGGTGAGAGTGTTTACCTGAGCCCTGTTCTGTGTTACAGGTGAGAGTGTTTACCTGAGCCCTGTTCTGTGTTACAGGTGAGAGTGTTTACCTGAGCCCTGTTCTGTGTTACAGGTGAGAGTGTTTACCTGAGCCCTGTTCTGTGTTACAGGTGAGAGTGTTTACCTGAGCCCTGTTCTGTGTTACAGGTGAGGGTGTTTACCTGAGCCCTGTTCAGTGTTACAGGTGAGGGTGTTCACCTGAGCCCTGTTCTGTGTTACAGGTGAGAGTGTTTACCTGAGCCCTGTTCTGTGTTACAGGTGAGAGTGTTTACCTGAGCCCTGTTCTGCTCCCAGGCACTGGCTTCATGCTCCACAGCAGTCCCATGGGCTCTGTGCCCTGATATGAGCCTCCCACACTCACATCCTCTGCAACTGCAAACACAGTTCAAGCTGAGTTAACCATCACTGCTACTGCAGGCGTTCACCTGGCTGATTCACTGAGGCATTTAAACTGTGGGCTCGCATTACTGTGTGACATAACACAGCGGCTGTTAAGATTAGTTACATTGTCACTCTTATGCCAGGACCAGTTACATTGTCACAATCAGCTACCCTCCTTGTAAAACATGCTTCCACTACATCTCGCTCCATACACAGCCCATGACAGAAAAAAACTATTTAAGCACTGAATTGTGCTTGCTGAATACACATTTTAACACAGTTTTAGGTATCATAAATTGTCATTACTATATAATTATACTACGTAGTGTAAATATACTATACAGTCTTATTACTATGTAAGCAAACTGTATGGCACAGTTATACCATCTGGCGCCATTACAATGCAAGTGAACAGAATACAAGAGGAAGAAAAAGGTTTCATGTGTTATAAAAAAAATATTTAATTTGGCAGCTCCAAACCTGAAACTGTTCCTTTCGTGTCGCTTACATAGTGCCCAAAAGCCTCCCAGAAATCGTTGTCCTCAGACTGATGCACAGAATGCAGAGTAACCTTTAGCCCCGGGGGTAAATTCTTCACCACAACCTGAAACTTTTCATCAACCAGTCCCCTACAGGGCCTGACTGTGAGCATTGGACAGGGAATGGCTCCAGACATCATTCTGTAGTCCTGCAAAGAACAAAGCCAGAGATTGTTTTGTGCGGGTTAAAGGGTTTATATGCTATAGCTACAGTGAAAATTCAAGGATATGCAACAATAAACCAGGCAAAAGAGATAAATAATGCGATCTAACCTTGGAAAACAGACGCCAAATGGAGTGATACAAGCATTGTACAGAGTAGAGATCCTTTCACTATTATCAAATTACTGCTATCATTTACAAAACAGTGGTAAGACCACATATGAGCGCTAATAACTGTGGCATGTATGGGGAAAAAAAAAAAATTTATAGCGTATCTTGGGAAGGTGCAAAATGCATTACTATAACTATAACCAAACATTTCAAATTTCAAACATTTCAAATAGTTAATACTGCAATAAACTGCACATTGTTGCCATACATTTGTAAGGTATTTTAAAGAATATCGATTCGAGCCAAGCACGTTTATTGAATAAAACAAACATTTTTTTTCTTGACGTAGGTCAAATGTAGCCATAACACTCTGCCGCAGACGGAAAATAAAGACAAGCATAAGGACAAGCCCAGTTTTATCTTTGTTTTTTCGTGACTAATGTTCTGAAGAAAACTATCGCTGTGCAATTTGGTTAGCTATGTGCCTGCTTATACCTTTCCTCTCTTGGTGAACTTACAGAACTTAAAACTAAAGTGCACTGCGTAGCTAACGCTACGTGCGTACATGGTAACGACATGTTTAACTAAGTTTGATCGATGAAGGACATTTAGAAGCCTGGCTTATTAATGCTAACTGGTTATGTAACCAACTACTCGCCAGCTAGTTAGTGCAAGAATTCTCAAATGCAATCGAGAAACCCACTGCGCTCCATTCACAAATTTTAAGAATCCTGAAATACACATTATGTGTCCAGTCTTATGGTGGAACATTCATATACGCAGTCGAATTTACAGTTGAAAACACCGATGACTAAAATATGTCCAGCAAGCTCTGCTAAAATTGCTGCTTTTTTAAATGCATGCGATCACATTAAGCTGCTTACCTTCTTGTCCACAGTTCACAGCATAGTTTACGTTCAAGCTCAATGAGGGAACTACGACCAGAGCGACCACGTGACCAGCCCTACCACTTGGGTAATCACAGCTCCTACTACACTGCTCCATCTACCGGAAAGAACTGGAAATTACATTCAGCTGGGCCACTTGGCATGGTTTTACGTTGAAATATTTGACTGAATAAGAAATCGTTTGTACGATTATCCTCGCAAGTTAGAGAACAGCAGTTGCGTACCGGAGGTGTGCTCGTACCGCAAATGCAGGGAGGCGTTTTATATGTTTTTTATTTTTATTTATTTTAGGCATACTTGTAAATGTTCGCGAGAAATTCCGGTCACATAACACACCGGAGAAAGTGAACATCCGGAACATTCATGTCTATTAATTACCCTAAGCGGAAAGGACCACCTCGCACAAAGTCAAGGAATTACAGGATTCAAAGTGAAAGTGCTACATAAGATACCCAGACAGGGTTATGAAACAGGTTAATATCTTACTGGTTGCGTAATTATAAAGATAAGCCTAAGTACAACAGTACTCATTAAATAAAGAAGCCAGTGGGGATGGTCGGGGATTTGCAAAACACACAAAAAAGTTACACATAACCAAATGAAATCCATACTTATGTATTTCATAAATGCCAAAGAGGTAGTGAAGACTTGTATTTGTATACCTACATTGTAGCCTCATTCACGTGACAGAAAACGCGTAAAAAGCTAGCTTAACATGATGACAGTCATTAACACAGTTTTAAAAATAATAAAATCGCATTTTCTCGCACTATGGTGGTACAAACGCTTAATCTTTGATTCACCGAACAACAATCTGAAGCTGAGTTTTTTGTCTGACGTGCAAATTCAGACGACAGAGGCCGCTACAGCACTAATTATAGTAGGAGAGTGCATAACAATTTATGTGGAAATCTGAATGTGATGCTGATGTCACTGGAATTAGATTATATTCAAAAACCTTAAAACATTAGTCTCTGTTTTATTTCATTTCCTATTTGTGGCAGAAGTATTATTATTTGGCATCATTGTTGTATTTGTGCTTAGATTGCTGTTTTTGTTATTTTCCCAACAGATTATTCTACAGGGTCTTACTCCTTGTTTTATCTTGTCACTTCTGACGCTGCAAGTCACTCTGGATAAGATTGTCTACTGCATAATCAGAAGGCTTAGTACAGCATATGTAAACTATCTTTCATTTCCTCTTTATTGAAATAGGTATAGGTGGATAGGCCTCTCCTGTATGCTGGAATTATATTTTCTTCATTTAATAATGTCATTCATGGTCAAGCATTAACTGCATGGCAACTGCATATGCTTGTTACTTTACCCTTGTGTTTTTGAATCTATAAATGATTTGCATAATGCATTTTGCAAGATTACACAAGACCAGTAACTGGACAAAACAACTCTGAACAGTTTTGCTATTTTTATTTCAACATTTTTGACATTTTTTTTTCTTTTGGACAATGTTGCTTATAAAATTTGGGAAGTTTTATCAGCAGATTCCCTAATCTGCTGAACCAAGCGATGCAGAAAACCAGAGATGGTCCCTCCACAACTCATTCCAAGAATGAAATGGCTGGAGAGGGGCCAAGGTTGTGGCAATTCTGTATCTGTTAGCATGGTTTGGTTTACTGTGAGATGCTTTCACTTTGGTGTTACATTCACATCAAAAATTGGTACAAATTTCTGTTATACATTTAGTCTCTTCCTTTCTGTTGTTACTTCAGTTTGCCGTTTGAGTGCACAAAATAAGTTCCATCAGTTTCAGTCATTAGTGTCGAAGTGGCTATGAAGTACAAAATGCAAGGTAGATGAGGCCTAATTTCAGGGTTTGGCACACAGTTCTTTCACTGTTGAGTGGTGGCTCAGGGGTGTTCATTCTTCAAAAGGTCCAGAGGTTACTTTGCTCAAGGTTGTCCATTGTAAAAAGCAGCGTAAGTTACGCGGTAAGACGGTTGCAGGTGCAGTGCATTCGTGCAGAGGGTGTTACTCGCCGTAGCACTGGCTCTGCCCACGGCTGTCCCAGCCTCCCTGGACAGGTAGAGGGCCCGACAGCGCCCTCTACAGTCCAGGCATATCAGGGACACCGTGTCCTGCCCTTGGGAGCAGGTCCTGTTCCTTCCTCCTCCTGTACAAAACAAATATTTCCTGTCATTACATTATTTCATGCAGAGAAAAGGCCTGTCAGCCTTTCTAGGCTTGTAATCTTGCTTGTAGTCTGGACTTTGTCCTGGAGAGCTGAAGGAAGTGCTTTTGTTACACTGCAATTAAATGATCAAGTGAAGCAGCTGATTATACGGTTAACTCACCCCAACTTGTTTCTTAGGTATACATCTTTTGTCGATTATAAGAACTATACAGACTCGGGACTCTCCAAAACCAGGATTGTGGAACCCCAGGTCAAGAGAGTATGCAGAAGGCCTAAACCTCAGTACCCCAAAAGTCTCTTCCTGCTGTCCTCTAAGGCGGTGGTTCTCAGCCTCGGTCCTGCGGACCCACTGCGTGTGTTGGTTTTCATGCCCATCACAATCATAAATTTTAAGCTGTGAATTTTCTGAATTGGGTGCTTTTCATGTTTACAGGAATTATTTACCCTTTTGAACCATGTTATGTCAGAAATGCTCTCATTCAATTGTAGTGGAAAATATAATAGTCATTAACATTAATTTCTTAAATGTTTTCATTTTTAAAAAATATTTATGAGGTCTGATTACGGCTTAAAACTACAAAGAGGAAAATTACAAGCAGATGAAACAGACTGATTAAACTGAATAGCAAGTGTAAACATTACAGTGTCCATACGAGTGATTCTTTTTAATATATTATGTCCTGTGTAAGCAGAAATATGATCCAAAATTAAATGCAATGCTCTCCCATCTACATAATTATTCACATTTATATATTCAACAAGACTGTTATATCTACTTCAAGCACAAATAGAAAGCTTTTACAAAACATTCTCTTGAATTAACATTGTGTTGTCTAATTTGGAATTAATTATTTGATTTTTTGTTGGCAGCTTACCTCCATGATCCTTCAGATGTTGACTCTGTAGGATAGAAAAGGAAAGATCAGGTGACATTCTTGCATTTTATAGCCTCACCCAAGAGGCTCAACCCCCTCCAGAAGTTTCTGTGCTGCTTGGAAAGTCCCTTCATGTGCATACAGTGTAAACAAGCTGATAGAATAACTGCCTAGTTACCACCGTTTTTACTTTCGTTTCTCCGGCAATAATCCCTGCTTTCTGTTCTTCCTCCTACTTTTCATCAACAAAGGCTATTAATCTGTTATGTGGGACCAGGGTAAAAACTCCACCTATACAGCACATAATTTGACAGGCTGATTCACAGTATACAGAAACTGTATCACAGCATTTGTTTGGAAATTTGTAGGGGAAATATATATACATTCCAAAAAGCATGAAGTTGCGACATCTCGCCATGTTTGTGCATTTTTACCCACAGTCCTCTCATGGGTAATATTCTACTTGAAGTGTTTCCTGCTTCGTATAGGGCAATAAAATGACTGCACCATCTCACATGTTAATCTTCGCTTCTGTTTTTCTGTTTATTCCCCTTTATTCCCCCACCCATATTTGGCTAACATACATCCACCCTACTGAGGTAACTGTCTGCAAAACAGATTCTGAAGGAGGGGACCATACATATGTGAGTCTTTCGATTCTTGAGTCAACCATCCCTTTCTTCTAATCCAGATACTTTACTAGTTGGGAAAAAACAATGTAGTGTTTCCTGCTCCACTCTCGCACAATGAAAAATTATCTCAGTTTGTGTCCGTGTTATTCACCAGTCACAGCAATTGTCCTTGACTTGTAAGAAATTAATTTCCTAATAAATTCAAGTTGCTGTTATCAAAACAAACTACAGTTGTGTCTGTATCCCGGGAGTTTACAAACATGGTCCTGCTCATTGCAGAGATTATCATTAAATTCATTTAATTCTGTGTATGAGTTACTTTCAATTCACTACTTGGAACACATACTTGACAGGTAAGAGGCTGAACACTGTTATGGTCTAGGGTGTAGCTGTAGTTCCACTGAAGCTTCTAATTTGAGATTTAGAGAAATTTTCCATTGCATAAAAACCACAGAAGATACTGTAATAATTGTTTGTAAACTTTATTTTTTTCAATTTTCAGTATTTTTTTACAGGTAGGCACTGATACCCACCAAACCAAGCTACGGCGGCCTTCATGGCCCATTCCAGCACTAAAGACGGCACATAAAAAGTTCAGCTTTCTTCTTTTTGTAGCCACTCTGCTTGTTCCATGTTTCAGCAGGTTTCCGCAAGTCCTGTCATCCTCAACACGGCAGCGAGGGCCAGAAGGTAACAAAAGAAGAATTCGGCTGTCTGAGTCAACTCAGTGTCCCCCCGTTCAGGAACGTCTGCGTGCGCTCTTCGTGTGCCATCGCACGCAGTCTGAAGCGGGTGAAGCTCTGTTGCCCCGATTCAGGGTTCAAAGAGCTGAGCGGCCAAGCAACACATCGCTCGAAAGAGCCTTCAGGCTCTAATGCGACGTGGCAGCAAGCTCATAGGCATCTCGAGCACCCTGAGTTGGAGGTGCTTCCCCCATTCATATCCGTAACACCTCCTGGCATTCGGAGAAGGGAGAGTGCCTGGGTGTGGCCGTCTCTGTCACGCGTCTGTGCGGTCGCGCAGTAGCTGGTGGGCGGGAGGGTCACTGTCATCCGCAGCTCCGTCAGTTCAGTCTACTGGGAAGCTGGCATGCAGTTTCAGTTTCAATTGCACTGAGTGGCAGTGAGCTCACTTGCAACGAGGTAACTGTGTCAGATCCCTGCACCCTCCCCCTCGCTACAATTCGTTGAGAGGGTTGTTCTCATCTCACTGTCATCTGCTCCACCGAACCAGTCTTTGGGTCAGTGGCAGAGGTTGTTCTTTAGGCGCTGGTTTTGCCCTCTGATGTCCCTGTTAGTCAGGTCAGAAGCCTAACTATCCCAGACCTTCACTGCTGCTTAGGTACATAAGGTCTGCCCCTGGGAGCGTATTTCCTCCTTCCCTGCAAAAAAGGTAACAATTCTGTTTTCAGACCCAAAATGAGCCATCATGACTTGGATGTTTATGGGAATTTGTTGATGATGTCATAGAGCATCAAGGATGGAAATGGTCAGATAAGACATAGAGC
>JAFBMS010001138.1:0-46874 GCA_019788955.1 Albula glossodonta | reverse complement strand
TTGGAATATAAAATGATGATGGTTTTACAGCCTACTGTAAGAAACTGATTGGTCATGCCCTGGCAGACTGAATGCGCAGGGCTGTTTAACAGATTTTGAATACAGTTGCTAAAATAAAAATGACTTTTAGACTATTGTTTGTGCTTTACATGGACTGTCTCTTGCTAGCCAGCTGGCTAACAGTAGCACCTGTAAATTTAGCAGGGGATGTAGCTGAGGCAAGCTAGCAAAAGCATGTTAAAATAGTTAATATCTCACTAGTTCTGCTTGTTTATTCGATCTGTCTCCTATTGTGATTGCTGATACTGACTCGAGTAATCTCGAGTAAACTAGCAGTGAGGTGTAGCTCAAGTGGTTCTGTAGTGATACCAAATTTTTTGTGCCATCAAAGAACGAATGTATTGAAGTAGCTAGCTAGAACCAACCTTATTTTGGCCCTTGCATTGTGCTCTTTCCTGTTGCCATGCAACTTTGAAAAGACAAAGTGTTTGACTTTCTCTTCACAGTTGATTAAAGTGGATTTGACTGGCTGGTAGGGAAACGGGTGTTTTTTGTATCATCTGCCATCTCATTGTAGCCTGGTATCTTACTAGCTAGCTAGTGACTGGGTCTGATACTCAGACCGTGATGTCATGCTCAGTGAGATTTCCCATCAGAACTCACCTGACTGAAGTAGCTCATAGAGTTTGTTGTAGAGGAAGTCAGGCAGCCAGAACTATCTCATTCTCACAGTTCACAGCACTGTAAAAATAGTGTTAATGTTAATCCCTTATCAAACCTTTAAAATGACTGTGGGCCAGTTAGTGGCTTGAGACAGAGATAAAAATAATATTTAAGTGAATTCTACACCTGTATCTCTCCCTAGCAGTAGCAGTAGTCATAGATTATGCAGTGTACGCTTTCATTGTGTCTGGTTTTGGCAAGTTTTTCACGGGCTGTTAAGACTTTTTAGGTCCTCTTAGTGACTTTATGTTTGAAAGATGACAAGCCAAACTGGTACTTCTCACGGTTAGGAAAAATTGTGACTGTTTTGACTTCCAGTGCATTTGGTAACAGGTCTGGCTGGTGCTGACTAATGCAGATTTGAGCTGTTTGCCAGCCAGTCAGTCAGCACAAAGCAGCATCCAATCTGCTCCCTCCTCTGATGAAAGTGGGAGGAGCAAGGGGCTGGGCTTGTCAGCAGGCCAGTGATAAAATAATCATGTAGTTAATATATGATCAGTGTTTGATGCTATGGGAAGTTAATAGGTACTTCGAAAAAAGTTGGCAACGGTATCTGCATGATGTGCTTTTGTATTCTGCTATCAGCATAACTCTGTTAGTACACTGCACTCTGCGCTGAGTCAGTCCAGATTAGATCCTGCATTACAGAATTGCCGCAGCACTCCAGCTAACGGTCTATCGTTCTCCTTCCTTCAGGGTGATGGTTCAGCCCCAGGCTCATGTTGACAGTGCTCTGCAGTGGGACATGACGGGGGGAGACGCGGTGGGGCCCGGGGGCCAGGGGTCTCTGGGGGCCAGTTCTCACGGATCGCTCAGGCTCCCACACGAACTGAGCTCCAATGAAGTGGTGCACAGGCTCTACACAGATAATCATCAACTGAGAGGTAAAAACCAGCCTCGTTAATTATGTTTCAACTGTCTGACTGCTAGATTTGCACCTGCCATTCTCACTGGCTGCGTTCAATTGTACAACGATTGAAGCCTAAACCCAAACGGCCTCCAGCTGGCAGCAAAACTAAATATTATCTGAATTACTTAGCTTTTGATGCTAGTTATAGTTCCCAAAATGTGTTAGTAAAGCATAGATTTAGCTCTTCACTTGACCATTCACATTTAATTTCTTACAAATGGGATACATTTTTGCTGTTAAATTGAGGGTTCTCTGCAGTTTCCTGGATCAGATGGTTAGACAGCAGCAGTTAGCGTCATGGTAATATGGTAACCTGTGTACCGGTCATATTTGCCACTGGGGCAATGGCCTCAGGGAAAAAAGTAGTTTTCCTTTGGGAAATTCAATCGTGGGGTAACTGTTTGTGGAAACACATCGCGTTTAAAATAAACTTATTTTGTAAATTAAGGTTGAGCTAGAGATTCTGTGTATTTTGTACAATATGTCACCCAGGAGTGCTGATACCAGGAGTTTCAAGTATATTTTTCAAGTATATTTAAAATGTGAAATATTGCCATTGCCAATATGCATGTTTCCTGTTCTTCCTGGGAAAAGAAACATCTCTCCCAGGCCAACTTCTCAATGACCAGTAAATCTTTACTGCATATCACTTCTGATTGAGTGTGGTCATCATGTGTAAAACCGAAATACTGCCACGCAACTGAGGCGCTTGTTTTCGGTTTAATAAATTAAAATAATTAAATTATCACAACGCATTGCAATATGCTTTGATAAATTCATTTGCGATGCTTTAAAAAAAATGAGATTGTGACGGTTTTTCCTTGCGGTGATGATGACAACAGGAAACAGATTTTGATAGTGCAAAAAAGATGCCAATTTATTTAGCCAAGCAGGTGCCTGTAGGGTTGGTGTTAAATTGCGCATATTGTAAATATATGAATATGAATTGTGCATATTGTAAGTTGTATGCCATTTTCCATGTGTGAATGCCTCAAAACTGGAATGTCCACTGGTCACGGTTACTCCATGACATTAACTCCTCCCTCTGCTTAAAGGATATTCGGTTCAGAATGTTCCGCTCAGCCACCCTTTTCTGTACAGGACTTGAAAGTCAAATGGTTGTATAACCAGAAACCATCTGGTGGTTTAATGTCCTGCATGTCTCCCAACCAACACACCGCCCGTTGATCGTCTCTAAAATAAATTCCCATCCAATCTAATATTACCAGAGTGAGTCCAGTGCCCACGTAATTGCTAAACACTCCTTTTCTACTGTGGAGTAGTTGAACTCATGCAGGAGCAGCTTCTGGGTGATGTAGGCGGAAAGGTGCTGTTGATTGAGTCGTCCTTGGAGCAGGACCACCCCCAGGCCCTGTCCAGCTGTCTGTACTGTAAAGGGCTGGTCAGAATCAGGGCTTTGTCAAACGGGTTCAGAATAAATGACATTATTTTTAAGTGTGTGAAGGTAGTTTCACACTGCTCAGTCCATTTTGCTTTGTTTTGCATGCTCTTCCTTGTCAGCTCAGTTAAGGTAGTTGCTCTGGTGGAAAAATTGGGAAAATTAACAGCAGCCTAGGTTAAAAACAAATCACATCGGTGGGTCATAGCGTATGCGAACATCAACCTGAACAGTGATATTTTCCATGAGTAGCTAAGTAGCTCACTGCTTGTAGCATGTAGTCTCGGAAGGAGAGGGAAAACAGAAAAATGGAAAGCTTAAAAAAAAAATCACCACATCCTGAACAGGTGAGCTAGCAGACACATACAAAACAATGCTAAAACACGAAGAGTTCAGAATTTCCATCTGACAAGTTCACTACAATAATAGTACAACACACCCCATCAAGACAGCGCCACTACTTAAGTGAAATCAGCTGTGGTTTCCCTAGCGAATGCTACTTGAATAATGAAATATGCACGCAACAACAACAATGCTAAGTTGCTTTTTCTAGACAGTGCCTCTTTTATTTGTTATTTATTTATTTATTTTTTTCCCTGTTTTTCCCAACCCAAACTTGTTCAGCCGAACTAGTTGACTAATTAATTCCTTTTGTTGCCTCCCGTTACTGTTGGCCACCATCCTGTAACACTTACATATCGCTAGTTTCTTTAAAGAACAAAAATTGGCTCTTAGGGGGTTCTATATGGTCTATTGGTCTCACTACTGTACCCTGTATTGACCTTTACATGATGTTATATTATTTGTTGGTCACACTAAGTATCCTGTCCTTGCTCACAGCTGTATTTTTTCCTTAAATGATGTCTGTGTTGCATTTATTATTATTTATTAAATTGTTACGTTTTAATCACTAATCTTTGATGGGTTGTATGATAAATAAAGCAAAACTTAAGTTTGTCCCGATGATTTAGTGTCTAAGGACAGGCTGTGCTGGTTGTGTGTGTTTCTACCGTAGAGGCCCTGCGGCGGAGCAACATGGCCCTGCGGGACCGCTGTGAGGAGATGGAGTCCTGGCAGCGGAGATGCCGCGAGGAGAGGGAGTTTCTGAGCTGCCGCTTCCGGGAGGCACGCGCCCTCGTGGAGAAACTGAGCTCCGAGAACCAGGCCCTGCAGGGTCAGCTCAGCCCATCGGGAGCCAGCCTGGCCAGGCCATGCCCGAGCACGGAGCCCAGCGGAGCAGGGGCGCAGGGGGACAGGCCCCCCAATCCCCCAGGGGTCAGTACATCGGCCTGTCCTAATCCACTCACTCATCCGCTCACGCAGACAGAGTCGTGAGAGGGGTACGTGGTGGTTCAGAGGTTAACACTGAAACACAACGCGTAACACCTGTTAAACTGTGCGTTTATTCCACCGTGGGTTTTATCCTTCCACATTCCGAAGAGCTAGCGAATTAGACGTGCCAAAGTATGCAAAGTCTCCCTCCCCTTCACCAGGGTTAGGCTCCAGCCGCCATGATGAATCGGATGAAGCACGCATGAATAGATACAGTCAGATCCATAAACATTTGGACATTGACAATGTCTTTGTTATTTTAGTTGTCTACCACAGCATATTGGAGTTGAAATTAAATAGTATGAGTTCAAAGTGAAGGATTGAATTTGAGGGTATTTACATCCCAATTGAGTGAACAGTGTAGGAATTACAGCACTTTTTATATGTGGTCTTCCGCTTTTAAGGACAATTAGCTGCTCAGCTGTTAAATAAAAGGTCCGCTTACCTCTAAGTGAAATAACGATGGAATAAGAGTTGATTTGACGTGTGGCATTTGCGTTAGGAATCTGCTGCTGTTAACTCTCAGGATGAAGTCCAGAGAGGTGTCACTGCCAGTGAAGCAAGCCTCCATTAGGCAGAAAACTCAAAACAAGCCTACCAGAGAGATAACATTGTTACCTCTCTCATAGGTTAAACATTAAGTGTGGCCAAAACGATTTGTTACATTCTCAAAAAAGCACTGGTTAGTCCAGGAACACTGAAAGGCCTGGAAGACCACATGATAGATGACGGAAGAATTCTTTCTCTGGTGAAGAGAGGCCCCTTCACAAGAATTGGCCAGCTCAATAACACTCTCTGGGAGGGAAGTGTATCTGTGTCAAAGTCAACAATCAAGAGAAGACTAAATACAGAGATGTAGGCCTCAAAAACAGGAGGACCAGATTCGACTTTGCCAAAAAAACATCTAAGAAAGCCTGTACAGTTCTAGAACAACATTCTATGGACAGATGGGTACTTGTACTAGAAGGATGGGAAGAGTATGGAGAAGAGAAGGAACTAATCATGATCAGAAGCATACCACTTCTTCTATGAAAGTTGGTGGAAGTAGTGTCATGGAATGGGCATGTATGGCCACCATTGGAACTGGTTCCCTTGTATTTATTGATGATTTGACTGCTGATTAAAGCAGCAGGATGAAAGGTTATAGGGATGTATTATTTGCCAAGATTCAGCTAAATGCTTCAAAACTCATTGGACGGCGCTTCACAGTGCGGATGGACAATTACCCAAAGCATGCTGCAAAAGCAACCCAAGACTTTTAATGGCAAAGAAGTGGAATGGCCAAGTTAATCACTTGACCTGAATTCGGTTGAGCATGCATTTTATTTACGTAGGGCAAAACTGAAGGCGAACCCGAGGCTGCTGTGGTAACACAGGTCACACTGAGGTTGCTGTGGGAACACCAGTCACACTGAGGCTACTATGGGCACAAGTTCGCACTGAGTCGTCTGTGGGGGATGTGTCCACACTGAGTAACACAGTAGCTGCTGGGGTATAAAGTGCAGTAAACCAGTTAAACGCAGCAGTGTCAAGGCTCTCTTGTGCTCCCTGCTGGCCAGCTATACACCTGCAGGATGCTAAATGAAGCCTATGGCTGAACTATGTTCCTCAGACAGTATTACATCCAAAGTGTGAAAAGTGTGTAGTTTACATCCAAAGTGTGAAAATAGCAACTGACATGGGTGTCTGACCTGAGTCCTTGGCACAGGTTCATTGAGAGGGCTGGCAGCACAGCTCAATTTGAGTAGAGTAGGGAAACCTCTGCTGTTTACTTAAGTGAAGACGTTGAAAAATGGCAGAATGAAATTGTATATCAATTATTTTAGTCCTGGAAAAAAACAGAACTCTTTAGGTATTTCTGAAGTTTTGCTTTAATGTTTACAGGGGAGCTTACCGGATTCCACTGTGGCACCCTTGTATAGATCATGCCTTCTTTTAATTTAATTTCCTTTTCAGTCTAGTTTTGTGTCTGCAAAAGATACCGGATACACGTTGTGATTTGATCAGCTCAGACTTGTACCAGAAGAACCGCAGTAAAAAGTAGTGCGGTTTATGTTAAGTGATGAAAGTCCCCATTCGTTGTATGTTTCTATTCTGTCAGTCACCCTGAAACTCTGTCGCTTGCAGCCCATTGAAGGAAGCACTGAGTTCCTGCAGCTGCTCAAGAGCCACAAAGAAAAGCTGGAGGATGGGATGAGGGACCTGAGGAGGAGAAATGAAGAACTGGAGAGAGAGAAGCAGGAGACGGAAAAAGAGAAAGAGTGTCTGCGCAGTTCCAACATGCAGCTGCAGGCAAAACTCTCTCAGATACAGGTATACACTCATCCAACACAGTTATGCACATACCCAGCACAGGTACGCACTCATCCAACACAGTTGTACACATACCCAGCACAGGTATGCACTCATCCAACATGGTTATACACATACCCAGCACAGGTACGCACTCATCCTACACAGTTATACACATACCCAGCACAGGTACGCACTCATCCAACACGGTTATACACATACCCAGCACAGGTACGCACTCATCCAAAACAGGTACACACTCATACAACAACACACATACAGCTGCACACACATCAGTTATGCTGTCTTACGTGGTCTTATATATGCTCATTCATTCATATTTGTTTTGTTTTTCCAGCTCTTGTCTCAGTGTTGAGTGTTGATCTCTCTGCTCGAAACCTAGTGTCAGCATTGAGTGTTGATCTCTCAGCTCCAGCCCTCGTGTCAGTGTCGAGTGCTGATCTCTCTCCTCGAGCCTTATTGTCAGTGTTAAGTGTTGATCACTTTGCTCTAGCCCACTGGTTCTTAACCTGGGTTCGATCGAACCCCAGGGGTTCGGTGAGTCAGTCTCAGGGGTTCGGCGGAGGTCAAGACACACACCCGACTCATATGATTCATGATGACACGCCCAGCTTGGCCATCAAGAAGGGTTCGGTGAATGCGCATATGAAACTGGTGGGGTTCAGTACCTCCAACAAGGTTAAGAACCACTGCTCTAGCCCTAGTTTCAGTGTTTTCAGCCATTAGGCCATTGGGCAGCATGCACTGGTTTTTTCTTAAAATGAAAACATTTCTCTTTGATAGCAATGAGTGTGAAAACCCAGTATAGAACATGATCAATCTCAATTAGTATTCATTTTGGTGTATGTGCTTGAGTAGTGTAAGTAAGTGGCCCATATATTGTATTGAAAGGTAAACGCACATGTAAACAAATCACAGAAAAAAGAAGGCAATTATTGAATATAATCAAGATTAGGGACAGTGGTTTGATCACAGCTGGGATGGAATTACTGATGTCAGCACTGTGACCTTGCAGTTATAGCATGATTGCTACATGCATGCTCCATTTTCCATATACTTGCTAATGGGTTGATAGCATCATTACTCGGTTTATTTGCCCTCAGAGCTCCTGTGTGGTGGAGGAAGCAGCTCAGCGGACCACATCTCAACCTGGAGGCACTGACAGGTACTGCATCTTTACATTACATTACTGTCATTTAGCTGATGCTTTTATCCTAAGCGACTTACAGTTCATTAGGCTAACCAAGGGCCAATTGGGAGCAATGTGGGGCTAAGGGCCTTGCTCAGGGGCTCAACAGCACCAACCTCAGGGGTCTCAGCTGTTGTACCTTAGCCACAAGACTACATCTGCCGTGCTCCCGTATCTCCTTGGACAGCTGTTTTTCTTGTTCCTTCCTGTCTTTTCTCCTTCTGTCTGTCTCCATTTTTAACTTAATTACCAGTCTAGAGTACTTAATCACAGTATTTCTCCAACACCTTTGCCAGATATGAACACGCACATTGGGTGTTAGGCTAACATGGTTAGGATATGGGTTTGGGTTGAGGCAAATGTGGTTAGGGATTGCGTTAAGGCTAACATGGTGAGGGTTTGGGTTGAGGATAATGTTGTTAGGGCTTGGGGTAAAGCTAACATGATGAGGGTTTGGGTTAAGGCTAATATTGTTTCGGTTGAGGCTAACATGGTTAGGGATTGGGTTAAAGTTTACGTTGATAGGGTATGGATTAAAATTACAAAACGAAAATTAGTACAGACATCCTCGAAGATGGTCTGTAAACCACAGCAGTCACCAATCCCACGATGACGAGAAGAATTTTCCACATTAGCGATGTTAACCATTAATCAGTTAACTGTTAATCATAAGAACATTGATCGATTACATTTAGCAAATAAATGGTTATAATTGCAATAAACAATTTATTGGAATATCTTGATGTTGGCTATTACATTTTGTTGTTCATGTCCTCTCTCTGTCTGTGGTTTTTGGCTCTTTCCCTCTCTCTGTCTCAGTTTCGCTCTTGCCATGCTTATTCTCTCTGTGCCTATGCATTTTGCTCTTTTCTTCTCTCTGTCTTAGTTCCACCCTTGCTCGGCTGACGGAGCAGTTGCAGGCCACACAACACAGGTAATGAGGCCTGGGTGTTGCTGCTTTGGATTGCATGTATGTAGCCATTTCAGTTGTTCATAACATCTCGCTGTTCAATTGGCATGGCTTTGCCTCCTTGTTGACTTTTGACTCTTGGTTTTGAGTAGCACACAAATGAAGATATAAAATAGCCGAGTTCAAAGGAAACCTATAGGAACATGTACATTAGAAATTTCAAAGGCTCTCAGAGTCAGGGAAGATTCCAGGATTTTTTAAATGAGGTGGCACAGGGGGAACCAAGAACCAGTCAGGGGTGGCCCATGGTAAATCAGAAAACTCTATCAGAAATAAATAGTGTTGAAAATTGGCTTACAAAACATTGGGCGTGATTTTCGGGCTCTTGTTCAGTGCCCTGTGCCCTAGTACAGGTGGTATTACATGAAACGTGGCACTGCACAAGAGCCTAAAAATCATTTTGTATTGAATAACTGTTTTGCATGGATAGAACAAGACAATTTCTATCTTTATTTTTGAAAAGAAACCTTGGATATCTTGCTGTGTCTGAGAGCAAATACTCAGGGGCTTAATTTATCCCACAACACCTTGTTGTTTTGCTCCAATACAAACGTAACGGTATACACCATTCTACAGGTTAAAATTCCCGATGTCTTTGGATCAGATCGCTATGTTAACGTTCTCAAACCCCACATTTCAGTGTTTACCACTTTTTTGTAGCTTATTTGGGAAAAGTGAGTGTGCCTTTAATCTTTCAAGCAACAGGGAAAGCCGATAAAATAGTAATTGTTTATTTTCTATTTATGTGGTGGTGCACTGCTGAAGTTATGTTACGTTATCGATGCTTCGGTAGCCTTCCACCATCGGTAGCCTACATCGCTCAATACTGGTGCTGTTATCTGGAGTTCACCTATGCATATTATTGCAGCAGAGAATGACGACACCCTAGTCCACAAATTTCAAAATATATAACTGAGTGTGTACATACCATGAACAGAGAAGTGGCCTGTGGTCGGGTTGTGTCTCTCCTCCCGTTTCAAAAAAGTGGTACCGTGATTTCGCATTGCAAATACAGCAGCTATTGACAGCGCTCCAACCCAATGGCATTGAGCATTGTCAAATTTACAGGCAGTGATTGGCAGCGAATCAGGCAGCGGGTGCGATGCCACCCCGTTCCACCCCTTTAGACAGACCCTTGCTCAGAATATATTCAGGTGGCCATTCCTCCCTCTCCAGCAATGTCTTTATGTCATTTTGATTAATACATTATTTCATATCTGTGTACTTATGATCAGAGTGAGGGCCCTGAGCACATTCCATGCAAAGCAATCTGGGAAAGAGATCAGGAGAGATGTGGACGGAATGTGTCCTTAGCCTGATGTAATGTGTCCATGTGTCCATTGATTAGCCTGATGTAATGTGATTGGCCCGATCTGTTTGCCAGTCATTTTTTGCCAATATCATGGGGAACACATACTGTGGAGAAATGAAATGCAGCAGAGAAAGCTGAAGGAAACCAACAGGGATTTTGATTGAGATTTTTCAACCCGTAAAGGGATCATGTACATAAACTATAAAAGATATGTGTATGCTGATGTTACAACAGACTACTTGTAATTGTTCTCAGCTAATATATTTCCAGCAAGGTTGGAAATTCGCTTTCTTGTCCATCTGCCACTGTGGTTGGTGGATTCCAAAATCTACCAGCCACTTTCTTGTTTTAACCAGTAGTGTGTAACTGCATGTGAAATACAATAAAACAAGAGCTACAATATTCAAGCATGGTTCAGGTAAATAGGCTACTTGATTTGATAATAATAATGAATGATAATTTAATGTCAGAATCAGAATCTGAAGTTTTAGTTCCTCTTCCACTCCATGAATTCTGGCCTTCTAGGCCAGAGGCTAGCCTTATTCCCGAGCTGGACGGCAGGGGTGGGGTCAAAATCCTCTATTGAGGGAATGGAGAGCTGGACGGTAGCAGGTCACACAGGCTCCTTGATGTAAGACAGGATTTCCAGTCACTTCTTCACTAACTCTTCACTAAGACTGAAGCCTCCGTCACAGTCTGCTGTAGAGGCTGGTAGGGTGATGCTACCAGGATCTGACCACATGGTGAGCTTTCTGCACAAATGAGTTATGAAGGCAGGGCAGTGCGTGGAGCAAAGACCGGTGCGCAGCACGTTGCTTACTTTTGTCTTTGTTACAGGTATAAAGAGTTGCAGGAGAAATTAGATTGCCTCCAGAAGACCACAGTTCAGCGAGACCGAACGGAAGCCTTGCTGAAGCAGAGGGAGAAGGAATTTGCACAGGTACTCTATTCTAGCGCATGCACACGCATGCATTTGTTACACTCCGTCAAAATGGAATATGTAAGTCTGAACTGAATAATGTAGCTGCCTTTT
Organism: Albula glossodonta; assembly: GCA_019788955.1. Lineage (NCBI taxonomy): Eukaryota > Metazoa > Chordata > Actinopteri > Albuliformes > Albulidae > Albula > Albula glossodonta. The sequence goes on along the minus strand of JAFBMS010001138.1, from coordinate 35,693 downwards.
ACAGACTGTAACAACATTAACCATTGCTTAGAGAAACAGGAACCAGCACACAAGGTGTCCACACGTCTGAGCTACTCTGCAGAATTTAAGTTCTGCTTCATGCAGCACAGTATGGTGCCTTATGTTCCTGGCTTTTGGGTGTTGTATAGCTAAGTAAAGAACAACATTATGATTTGCTAGCTAAAGAACTGCATTATCATTCACTAGCTACAGCTACCATGCTGTGAAGTGTTTACACTGATTAAGGATAAGTTCATATATATTTTCTCTCTTGTAGGATTTATTACAGAGATGGCTAATTTTGTGAGGTTTTTGTTACACAGATGGCTAAGGACAGTGAGGCACTGAAGGCCCAAGTCACCTCCCTGCTGGGGGAGCTGAATGAGAGACAGAGCTGCCTAGACAAGAGTGAGGAGGAGAGGAAGCAAGTAGAAGAAAAGTAAGCATTTGATCCTTAATGGTATGTATGTGTTAGTGATGCTCAGGTCAAGGTTCTCATACCTTACCCTGTTACCCAGCCCCACCCAACCCGAGAGCTCTTCACCCATACAACCCGATGAGAGCCACTCTATGCCCACCTAACCCAACGAGAGTCGCTCTACGCCCACCCAACCCAATGAGACACTCTACACTCAACCCAATGAGAGCTACTCTGCACCCACCTAACCCAACGAGAGTCGCTCTACACACACCCAACCCAATGAGAACCACTCTATATTCACGCCACCCAATGAGAGCTACTCTACACCTACCCAACCCAACGATAGTCACTCTACGCCCACCCAATCCAATGTGAGACAGTCTACACTCACGCAACCCAATGAGAGCCACTCCTGGCTTGCACTGTCCCCAGGTGCATCCTTTCATCAAAGGCTTGGGGCCCACTCTGGGATCACAGATATTAGCTGCTTTTTTTGTCAGAGCTTGTAGAACAGGGCTATTTAAATATGTTGGCAAGTGGGCCACGTTATAAAAACAGTAGCAGATGGGCCAGTCAGTCTACCCCTCGCCTTGATAAAAGGCACCATACATATGTGTATTCCCTAAGGTTTGTTTTATTATTTCCTCCTTTTAATGGAATTACTGCGCATATGCCCACAATTACTTTCAAATGTTGTCCATGACAGATAGACCAGAAACTTCATACGCTGACATGTGTGTGCCGCATGGGAGGGGGCGTCTCTGGGTTGATTCCCCAAAACACCCCGTCTTACTTGAAATGAATTTGAATTACGACTTCGAAATAAAATTGAGAAGTGAGTAAGGATGTTGTATTTGTTTAGATTCATAACATCAAGCCGTTGCCTTTTGTTTGTAGTGATCTTGCATCAGACCATGGCTGCCATTGCCTTACCTCTGTAGTAAGCTTGCATCAGAAATGGCTGAGTCTCAGTAATGACGCCTGAAGGCAGTTGAGCACCTCGTACGTGATCACAGTTCACAAGTGGAAGCTGAATGTGGTTCTTCAAAGAGCTTCACCCTACGTTCACACATTTCCGCTCCACATTCCACACCACAGCTGGTTATTCCCGTTCGTGTCAATGAGAATTTTCTGTTAAACACTGAGCTTTGTCCATTCGCCAACTGCGTTGAGTTTGACGGAAAAACAAATGGAACACTGCTCTATTTTTTCCGTTGATGGGATCGGAAAACCAATTAAATCTCTCTGTTTCTCAAAGCTTTCATTCGATGACAGAACATAGGGTTAAACGTTAAACTTTACACACATCTGATATTTAAAAAAAGGTACTTGTTCATTCTTGCAGTTCAAAGATGCCATTAATTGTACAACATTAAATTAAAGTTATACCGTAACACTAACAGAAAAGAATATGCCTGGTTAATTAAATGTCAATGAATTCTAACTAATGATAGTTATGTATTTTATTGTTTTAATAGTTAGCGATATGACTTAGAAATGATCAGTTTTCACTAAGATCGGGCGAAACATCTGTGCCTCATCCAGAGTAGACATACAGTGATACCCTAAAGCATTTCCATAGCATCACTTAAACAATAAACTAGATTACTACAATAGTGCACCTCGTTTATCGACTTTACAATGACCAAGCTTTAAGATGGGAGGGGGTGTTTTGGGATAGCAACAACCCATTAGACATTTATGATGATGCTGAGTTTGTAGAGAGGTTCCGGCTGAATAGGAGAGGACCTTTGGAGCTAATCGAAGAGCTGTCACCTGCTTTGACCCATTTTTCAGATTGAAACATGGCATTGTCGCCTACTACACAAACCTTGATTGGCTTACGTTTTTACGCCAACGGAGCATTTCAAAACACAGTGGGAGACATGGTAAGTGTCCATAAATCCACTGCTTGTCGTTCCATTCGCTTTTTGTCCTTGGCATTGAGTCATTGCCTTGGCCGAAACGTTCACCTTCCAACGGAGGAAGAGGCAACCGCGAACAAACAGCGATTCTGGCAGCTATCCGGCCTCCGGGATCCACTCATGATTCACGCATTCTACATGAAAGTGGATTAGATCAGAAGTTTACGGCAGGCAGAGGCACAGGGTTGCACTTCGGTGACAGTGGGTACCCACTGAAAAGACGTCTCATGACCCCAGCGCTTGCTCTTAAGGACGGAGCAGGAGCGACGCTACATCGACATTCATGCTGCAGTGAGGTCCGTAGTGGATCGATGCACCAGTGTCATCAAGTGCAGGTGAAACCCTCATCTTTTTTATGTTAATGATAGCGTAAGTCATTGAAGAGATGGTGTTCATAAAGGTCTTAAAATGGCCAGCTGTCCCGATCCCCATTCCCAATCACCATGAAGATGTACGAGCAGTGCCAATGGGTGCAGATGGCAATACTGGACCAGGACTTTCTGAGGATGTCACTGGATGACTTTTTTGTAATCAAATCATTCACCACATAATACCATTGTAAACATCAAACTTGCTAGGCTATGTATTTTCCCAATCTTTTGCTTGTTGACTCCTTTGGGGGCTCTATGTAAAATCTCGGGCTAAAAATAGCTAGCTTCGTTGTGGCATTTCTGTGGTAATTGTCATAGCAACGGAAATATGTGCATTGTGATGGGCCCTATGACCCTCTCATTGTATGAATGTGCATCCACTAAGTCGGACTTAGCTGCATCTAGGTGTAATTATTAGTGGTGCAACCGACTTATTCTTTGTGATTAAGCCCAGCGTACGTGTGCTTTTTTACGCTGCTTTGGTGCAACCGGTCCCCGTAGAAGAAAGTCAGCAGTTGAGCAGCACTGCTCTGCGTGGGAGCAGTAACATCCTGCAGCTCCCATTCAGTTTTCCCTTTGAAGAATTCATGGTGTTGCGAACAAGAGAAGCCATGCAATACAGAGACTCCAGAGACCCCAACGCAGCAGGAGGTGGCATAGAGGTCCACACAGGCAAAAAGTGGAGTGCAGAGAGAGAGCTGAGAGATGGGGGTGGTAGAGTCAAGGCTAAGGCAAAAGGCTCTTGTGGGGACAGTGGCAACAAGGCGAGCGGGCGTAGGCTACTTCCCAAGCAGTCAGGCAGGCAAAGCACATGGAAAGGAGAGACAACATCTTCTCCAGGAAGAAGTGTGCAGGTGTAGAGGAGGCACGAGCCAGCAGGATGGTGGGACATGGACAGCAAGGAGCTTGGACAAGGTGGGAGAGCACTTTGAGGTGTAAAATCACTTGGTCAGACTTCTGGCGAGATGATTTCCACCGCATCAGATTTCTGGTCCAAGCTGTCTACAACACTTTACCAAGCCCTGCTAATCTTCACACCTGAGGGAAGAGCGAGACACCTTCCTGTCCTCTTTGCTCAGGGAGAGGGTCCCTTGACCATATCCTCAGCAGCTGCTCCATAGCCTTTGGAGATGGGTGCCACGACCTGGTGCTTAATGCAGTCGCTTAATCTGTCACTAACGTCATCCACTCCAGCAAACAACACCACCACCCTGGAAAGAAGACCATCTCTTTTGTCAAGGCTGTAGAGAAGCCCCATCTATAGACACAAGCCTCCTCACCACAGCCTCAGACTGGCAGCTGAGAGTGGACCTGGAGAAACAGCTGAAGTTCCCAGATCATATAACAGCACTACAGCACTCTGCCGCGGCATGGTCGTCTTTTCAGACTTCACAAAGCAGGTGGTCATGTGGGAACTAACAGTGCCCCGGCAAGAGCATATGGAGGAAGCCAATGAGCAGAAGCATGCCAAGTACCAGGATCTGGAGGAGCAGTGCAGGAGGCGAGGTTGGCGGGCTCACTGTGAGCCTGTAGAAGTGAACTGCTGGGGGTTTGCAAGTCATTTACTCTGCAAAGCGCTGACGGCACTCAGAATCACTGGGGCAGCGAAAAAGAAGGCTGTAAGATCTGTTATGGAAGCTGCAGAACAAGCCACAAGCTGGCTTTGGATAAAGAGGGCACAACCGTGGCTAACTGCTGGTGGGGCTACAGGTCGTAAGACCCGAAACCCCCAAGGACCCCATGAACATCACTGATGATGCGTCCCAGTGCATCCAAGGGATGTATCTTGCACCTGATACCTTTGTTGATGACCACAATTAATGAATGAGTAGTACATATTGTTATTTATGACAGTCAGAAAGCAACAATAAAATAAATAGCTAGCAAGAGAAACATACCATGTTTCTTAAATGGCCCTCTTCCATCTTCCAGTGCTCTGACTGAGCGGTGTTAATGTAGCAGGTCCTAGCAACTGACAGCTGGCTGCCAGTTAAAAGTGTCTTAAAAGTTAAGAGTGCCTCGTTGCACTCTGTAGCTGTAAGTCGTATAAAGTAAAGGACACAGGACAACCACTTATGGGAACTAATGCAATGTGGTCATTGCCTGTTGGGGGAGGGGCTAATTACGGAGCTGTGGGTTTGCTGAATGCGGGGGGAGTGTGAGTGGGACATGCCATAGTGAATGTGGCAGTGTTCCAGAGCGACCGAATCACTTAATGTACTTTGTTATTTTTATTATTTGTCAGTTGTTCCTTTGTCTTTGGATTAATAAAATATAAACATTGTTGTACGAAAGTGCTAGTTTGCAGCAGTGCCATCTGTTAATTTAGGTGCAAAAATCAGCCCTACAGACAATAATACTAAGCATGGGTGTGACACAGCGCTGGTCTGAGTTTGATCAATGTTAGGTTTTAGTTGGCTGTGCTGGTCTGAGTTTTATCAGTGCTTTAGTCGGCAGTGCTGATCTGAGTTATAAGTGTTATAACTGGGTAGTGAGTCTCATGGTCAGCTGACCGCCTCTCCTGCCCACCTCAGGCTTGCTGTACGGACAGATGAGCTGAGCTGTATACAGAGGGAGATGGAGCAGCTAAAGAAGCAGCACAGCGTGACTGTCGACAAGCTGCTGCTGCAGACCCAAAACCTGGAGGCGGCCTTGCGAACCGAGAGGCTCATCCTCACAGAGGAGAAGTGAGTACTTTCCCCGAACTCAGTCTGACACTGTGGGCCAGACTGAGAACCCCCACCATAACACACTGGAACACTGACTCCTTGGTTGTAACACCCTGGTACACTGACTCCATTAACACCCTGGAACACTGACTCGTGGGTTGTAACACCCTGGAGCACTGACTCCTTTAACACACCGGAACACTGACTCCTGAGTCATAACACACAACAACACTGACTCCTGGGTTTTTACACACTGGAACACTGACTCTGGGTTATTACGCACTGGAATACTGACTCCTAAGTTATAACACACTGGAACAGTCACTCCTATAAGACACTAGAACACTGACTTTTGGGTTATTACACACTGGAACATGGACCCCTGTGTCATAACACACTGGGACACTGACTTTTGTGTTGTTACACACTAGAACACTGACTCCTGGGTTATTACACACTTTGACTATAGAGTAGTATGTGACTTCTTGGTTATTTATACAGTTGTATCTCGATCTGTCTCTCAGGAAGAAACTGGCTCAGCTACAGCATGCCTACACCCAGCTGTTCCGCAACTATGACACTAAAGTGAAGAACGTGAGTCAAGCCAAGTACAGGCTTTTGTGTTTCACACTGAAGAATGTGAGTCAAGCCAAGCATCGTCCAAGATGCTACAGGACTGCTTGGCGCCTGCCAAGCTAATGAATGAGAACGCAATAAATCCTAAAAAACCTAGCAAAGCAAATGAATGAAAAGGCACAATAAAAACCCTTGTAAGAAGTGTGCTATCTCATTCATTTGCTTTGTTAAGTTATTTAAAGCAAAGCAATTGAATGAGAGCACAATAAAAAAAAAAAAAAAGTTAGCAAAAGTAGCCTACCTCAATTGTAAATGAAGCTCAACAACACAGTCTTTATTGTGAAATATTATTTTTATTCTTTTTATGCTTGTGAAGTCTCCATGCCATGCCCCTTCCAATTCACCATTTTGCTTAAAATGTCCTCTGAAAGCTCTTCTGGGCTTCTTTCAGCAGGGCATCCACCAACACCATCATTACTATCATGACTACTATCACTATCATTACATCATGCATGGACCTTAGGTATTGGGGTATTCGAATACCATAATGTTTGCCATGCACTGAAACAGATATTTCCCTTTATTTTTTTGGGAAACACTTCTATCTTACTTTAAAAGACCTTACTGGCAAGACCTTTATATTTTTTGTACAAATGTCACCAATAGCGGATTCGCTGAACTGTAAACAAGTAGCATGTAGCAATGATAATATTGTGACTATGTCCATCTTTGCCAGGCCTGAAAAAGGGTCTTTGTTAGGGCCCAGGAGACATGAGCCTGCTGCTGCTTGGGATGTAGGAACTTTTTATACTTGTTGTGCCGCCATCCCCTAGCTGTCACCATTATGTAAGCATGTGTTGTGGAGTCTCCTGTGTGTTCTACAATATATTTGGTCATTCTGCTTAATTTGATGCTCATATAAGGGTCAAAGTTAGCTATCAACTGAAAATGTCACATCGACAGTGCAGGTTCACCTGACTCAGTGGACGTCTTTAGCATAAGAAATATACTCTCCTTAGTTTAGTATCAATATTTCCTGATCTAATGTTCATGTCCATGGGTATCAGTTTGTTTTAAATAGTGCCGGGGACAACAACGGCTTCGACATATTCACACCTTTTTTCAATGGGCCGTAGACTGATAGATGTAAACAACATCCCTTTAACGATCGCCTTTAAAAGCTGCTTGTGCTTTTTATGTGTGTTACGATACTGTAACGTTAACTTGCTGACATGGATGACATAATGTATTATGTCATCCATGTCAGCAGATTAACGATTTGCGTCTTTTATTCTAGTGTTTTGAAAGTCACTCGTGTAAAATAAGTTTATGAAAGCTACATAACCGACATGTCTGTCAATCATGCCACCTACGCATGTTTTCCCAAATACTGAGACTATGTTAGACCTATGGATATTGCCACTCCAAGCCATATTGCAGCACATTAGAAACAAGTAATATTGACATCAGTACCGACATCAACAAGGTTGTCACTGGTAGAACTGACATCCATTGTCAGCCCCCAAACACGCTGACATTAGACACTGATAGCCAAGTGCAATACAGTCCTTAGAAAAGATGAAGGATATCCCAGAGGCGAAAGCAAGCAAAGGACAGAGTAAAGGTTTGGGCCACCAAAATTACCTATGGAGTTACTTATCCTATCCCTGCTATATGCCAGTATGAAAATCGGCGGGTCTTGCTATATGTATCGCTCTGTGACTGTACACTAAATAGCCTGATATTTATCTAATTGTTGCCTGCAATACACAACCAGTTTAGATAACGTTAGCTATCTAGCACCAGCTGCTTCCTGCTGCCAACTGCTGCCTGTAATACCCAAGTTTAGCTAGGATAGATAGCTAGCATTAAAATAGCCCAAGCAGTTGTGGGAAAATACACATCGAACTTAGCTCACAACAGCAGAGCTTATTAATAAACCAGTCTTATCTTCATATGGTCCACTGATTTGCAGAACTGAAGAAAACTGCAGAGAAATCGCTCTAACGGTACCTCCCTGGGGGTGTGTTTGTGTGTAAACTAACTACATTGTTGCGTCATACATAAAGTGCACAGCAGCAGCGTGTTTCAATTTAGACTTACCAATTAGTAACCATGTTGGGCCTCTCTCTTAAGGACATCATATGTACCAACGTAATTTTATTCATTAGCAAGTTCAACAAACTGAAGGCTTTCTAAAAGTGGTGGGGACGAAATGGGCCGCGACAAAAAGTGGTGGGGACATGTACCCAGCCTAAATGACGCCTATGTTCATGTCTAATCCTCAAACTTGGCAACCTTAACCGTAGCTCACTTGATTTTCAGACTTGGCAAACACGTTGTAGTACTATGTATTTTTAAATCGTGTAGCTTTTTTTGTAATGTTGAATGAGGATGTAAAGGTTTTGATGCCTTTCACAGTCAGTAGTTACAGTTTGTAACAGTGCTGTTACCCAAAGATGATCATGCTAATGATAGGTTGTGAACGCTGTGTCTCTGGGTGGGCGCGTCAGGGTGGGGAGGCGGAGGACCTGGCGAACAGGCTGGTCGAGGCTGAGCGGGCCCTGGCTCTCAAACAGGACCTGATTGACAAGCTGAAGGAGGAAGTGGAGCAGCAGAGGGGCGCTCTGGAGACCATCCCTGTTCTCACCGCACAGGTAGCCCCCTTACTTCCGTCGTACAAGTTTAAACAAAAAAACAAAACGTATCAATAAATAATAATTCATATCCATTTTGGCTTTAGTTTATCTTGTATCTCTCCTCTCTTGTCATATCATATTTTGTTCAAAACCAATTTGTCTCTTGCAAAATACTATTATATGCCCTGGTCATGATATGAGGAATGGTATATTCCCTTTTCTGTAAGGCGAAATCATCTTCAATTGTTGAAAAATGTATTTTCTAAATTGCACATCCAAAAGTAAATATTTCTATTTTGATAGCTCATCAGATGCCAACATAGTGGGTTGTGTAAAGAATTGCTTGGTGACAGCACATTATGGCATTTTCATAAAACTCCTTATTTCTTTGAAAGCATGTTAGTGCATAGGCATAACAGCAAGAAATTTATGATGCTGAATGTGTCATTTGGGTCGAAAGGTTAGCTTCGATGTACAACTGTTAGCACTTACCCAGGATGTGCAGTGCAGTTTTAGCTGGTTTTAAGACCTGGCTTTAGTGGTTTGAGATTATCATTATGTGTCTGGTTTTAGACCTGACTTTAGTAGGGAGAGATTATACTTATTCGTCTGACTGTCTTTGGTCCCTGTCCGGCTGGCAGGCTGACATCTACAAGGCAGACTTCCGTGCAGAGAGAGAAGCCCGGGAGAAGCTGAACCAGCGAAAAGAAGAGCTGCAGGAGAGGCTGCAACAGACCATGACCGAACTTGAGAGGCTAAAGAACGAGGGCACCTCACGGTAACGTCAATCTTTGACGTCTTTTGTCTTAAATGCCAACCGTAAACGGTCCATAAGATGTCCGTAGGAAGATATTGTTACCTTGAAGATACATCCACACTTTGCTATCTTTTAAACTTTATTCGAAAACATGTATATTTAATTGTTGTTAATAAATTCACTTGAAGTATACAAATACCAAGGGGCTTTTAACAGCTTTGTAACGTGCACAGTATAGCAGCTGTACAGTAAATAGTGTATCCTGCACAGTGTGATAGCAGTACAGCAACCAGTGTAACTACTGCACAGTGTAACAGCAGTCCGTGACCGAAGTAATCTGCACAGTGTAACAGCAGTATAGTAACTGATGTAACCTACACAGTGTAACAGCAGTAACTTATGTTACTAATGGTGAACTGAATAATGAATGAGCAGCTTGTAAGGTTTGTATAAAGAAACATACATGGAATCATTAATATAATATTATTTTGAAAAAGGAACAGGACTTTTGCTGTGGGAAAAGACTGGGGGCAGAGTGCTGTGTCTGCTGAGTTGATGACACCCCTCTCCTCTCTCATTTTCAGGGCCAGGATGGAGGAGATGCAGCAGAGACACTTGGACGATTTCAGGCCAACGCACCCCCGTCTTCCCCCTCCACCAGGTACTATCTAACCCCCCCCCCCCCCCTTTCCCCTCCAGCAGGTCCTACAAAATTTTCTATGGAGGCACAGGCCTGTCTATGCAGCATGCCATGAGACGCTGGGATCTTCAGGTTCACCCTCAACATTATGGCAACTGCCCCGCTCCTCTGACCAGTCATAGCCGCTGCTCTGCCTCGGCTCTCGTCATAAAGTCATCTCACAACCAAAAACATCTCCACCCCTGTAGCTCCGCCCAGCGCTTCATGACAAAACAAAAATTCTGCCAAAATCTTATCCTCCCAGACGTACTGTACAAAAACCGTCAAGCGAACTGTACTGGAGATGTCAGTTGACTCGTCAGGTTGCAGAGCGAACTGGTCAGTTGCAGGAACTCTTTCATTTGGTTTTTTATATACCTACTGTGTCACATCTCACATATCTCAGTGGCAGCAGGAAGTTAACTCAGCCACACAAAGCTTGGTCACTTGGCGAGGGCAAACAATTAACCAATGACAACTTCTGTTAATCTCATTATTTGTCATACTGAACCTTGATTGGTTTGCTGTCACAAGTGGTCAAGAATATCACCAATCATATTAAGAGTGGGTGTGTTTTTAGTTGATGGACATAGAAATAGGCCTGGATCGGCAACAAAGGCATCACCCAACCCAATGGCATGCAGCATCAGAGTGTGTGGACCTTTCACAAATGCAATTTCTACAATTTTTCATTGACTCCAAGGAGTCTTTGGGCCCCAGTTTGAGAGTCAAACCACTACACTAGCATTGAAGCAGTGATAACAGATAGAGCCTTATTTATTTATGGATGTGTAAAATGGATGTAAACACCTCTAAATAGGATTCCATATTTTGTAGATGTATAAATATTTGAAAAATGTTGTAGATATATAAGATATGTAGGTAGTTGTTGAAGGTAGCATTGCTGTTAGTCTATACATATTAATGGGTGATTTCCTTGGTAAAGTCAGTCCATATCTCAGTCAGTTGATCAATCCATCTAGATGTAGTCTGTACAGCAGTATATCTGTTAATCACTCAGTCAGTACATTGATCTAGTAATTTATCATTCGGCCATCAGTGGTGCATTTGTGTTTGTCTTTCTGTCCTGTCCTGATACAGTGGGATTCCCGGGGGCCACCGTCCCGTTCAGCCCAGCCCAACAACCCTCTTTCTCCAGGCTCAATGTATCTGAAGAACTGCCTGACTACCGCTGCCCTAAGTGCCAGTACCAGGCTCCAGACATGGACACACTGCAGATCCATGTGATGGACTGCATCCAGTGAGGGGCGGCGGTCCTTCCCAGCCCAGCCCAGCACCTATACCACAGGAGCAGGAAGGAAAATAGGCAGGGAAAGCAGAGAGCCCTGAACAAAAAGGGGGAATTTGGTGGCCAAATCATGTTCCACCAGTCCAGAGCGAAGGAAAACTACTTTTATAATCTTTTCAATCATTATCGTCTCCACTTCAGACATGTTTATAGTATTTCCATTTCAACAGACCTGTTGAATATGCAGTGCAATGTAGTATGAGCTTTTGTGTCTCTGTGTGCAAGGCTACAATGTGTCCAGGACACGTGTCTGTGCTTATTGCGGTGTTTCTCCTGTCCCGTGCTCACTGTGTGCGTATCTGTGTTTGCAGCAGTACTATTGGTCCTCCTGTTCATGTTTCAGGGCTAATGCCAGTTTCTATAATGTGTGTAATTATTCAAATGTTTTAAAGAGAATGTTCATTCAATTGTCATAATGGAAAAATGAAAAACAGATAAATAAATGTAATCTTCCTGTCAAGTAATATTTTTCTGTAAGTTTTTTTTTTATTATTATTATTATTATCATGAAACAGGGAATTGAAATAGGAGTTAGAATATTTTATTGTCGATAAACTATCTGGCACTACAGAGTCCTGAAGTGGTCTGATTAAGTAACACTGTATATTTACCACATACAAATATGTAAGCATACCAATTTATATTGTTGTATTTAACTAAAACACAAAGTTCAATCTCTTATACAGGCACTTACCTTCAAGTGATAGTTTGGGATTCTACTAAGGACAGATAATATGTTAACAGATCATGTTGTGTTCAGCACACACAAAGATGAAATTAAAATTCAATCTTCTCCAAAGGAGTGAAGTCCTTGCATTAGTAAACCATGCATGTTTGCCTGTTTCCAGGATTGTGCTCCAAAAGTGAGGGATCTACAATATAACACTGCATAAATACTGTAAACCTGGCTTACAGGTAACACCACAAGCTCCCACTGTCTTGCTGTTATGTACAGCGCCCCCTGTAGGACCACCCTTGGTTAACCAACTGTGGTGTACTGTATGCAGAAAGATATTAATAGCGTCACTGCAGTAAATGCGACCCTTTACAGTATTTCATTGGGGAATTTAGACACTATGACGTGTTGTAAAATGGTCGTTGGGAGGGTCTTTTATTAATTTTGAGATGTGCTCATAAGTACTGTATCCAAAACATGTCAGGGTTCTGTCAAGTTTTTTTCTGCCAGATTTGCACATTTATTATGAAGAACAAGTACAGGTATATTAATATGCATGCAACCCTAAAAATGTTGAAGCGACCTCGCTCGCGATAGAAAACGACTTTCCTCAAATTGAGAAATGCCGAATGGTTTATTAACGACCCATTACACAGGTCACTGTGTGGCCGTGGCCTCAACCGTAGTCACACACAACGTCATAATGTAAAATAAAACCTGCTAGAACCAAAAAATACAATGCACTCACATTTCATTCTCCTACCAGGTGCGTGTCCACCTGTCCCCAGGACCATAGGGAATTCCTGTTGGTTTGCAGCCGTGACTGAGTGACAGGCTACGTCACTGAAGGAATGAAATTATCTGTCCAACATGTTTATATGACAAATGCCGCAAAACTCATTAGCACCTCCCAACTATACACAGGTCGCTCTAATATTAAATAGGGGAAAGACGATGTCAAACGTTCCACCATTTCCGGAATCAGCGGTACTGTGTTAAATGTAAGAATATCCTGTCAACAATTTTCAGCTTGTTTCGATGATTTTCACGGAGAACCCAAATTTAAAAAATAATAATAATAAATGAACAATCACATTTTAACTCTCTTAGGACAATTAATGCATGCCACTATGTATATAATCTGCACTTTCCGTGCATATTCTAAGCTATAGTGAGCTAACTTGAGTACAAAGCAGGTTCACTGGGTACATTGGGAAATATTATGAGGATAATAAGTCAAATGAAACTACCTCTTAAACTGATTGTGTTCAAAATACACAATAACACCCAATAAATACGGAAAACTCAAATTCATTAAAAACTAAACTGGCATATATAAACAGTCTTTATTAATGCAATCATCACGGTAATTCTTCCCGTTTTGGCATACTTTTTACGAGATAAGCACGAAAATTCTACGTCCCTGAAACAAGCTTTCCTTCCTGTCAAGCCCACAACTGAGCTGTCTCTGCAAACTCCTGGAATCTAATGTCTGGAGTATCAACTTTATTTTGAGCTAAGTTTGAATAAAATTATATGAGGATAAATATTCTGCCGAAAATAAATGGATTCCAATGGGAAAAGTCTTTCTGCCCGCAATCTTCTAGATAAGACACTTTTTCCGGTGCTTTGGCTAAGAGCTGAAAGCTGGCCCCTTGGTTGTACCAAACGACCCATAGAGAACCTGTGTCACAATTAAAACCTCTTAGGAGTTCGCTACATAATGGGTTTCAATGGGGAGAACAAACTTTCCCACCCATAACCCACAGCCATAACCCTTCTGCCTCCATCCTCTAGGGGGCAGTAGACTTCCGGCTGCTTTATCCATGCAGTTCAAATGCTGGGCCCGGTCGTCTTCCGGTACGGCAGAAGAAAGTAAAACGCAGTGTGGTCAACATGGCGGTGAATCTGTCCGAATTGTCTCTTCCACAGTTAGAAGGCTTGAAATGTCAACTGGAACAGGTATTTGATTATTTAAACAGTATTGTGCTTGATCTGATGCTTTAAACACATGTGTTCTGGTATGTAAAACTTAAAGCTAAGTCATATTTCCCGGTAATCGGCTGGGGTTACAGCTAACGTAGTGCTAGCAGATGCAAGCAAAAACCTCGTTAACAGAAAAACCTCTTGCTGTGAGTCAGCCTGTGAAGATTTGCCATTTCGTCCTAACATTGTAAAAGTAACGTTAGATGGTGTGTAAGATTGTGTTACGTTTTCAATGTGGATTATTCTTTAATAAGGACATAAACTGAGCTAGATTTTAACCTGTCACGCTGCTATAGCTAGCTTCGCAGTTGCTCATGGTAATGTCAGAATCAGGCGGATTTGGGCATACGTTTCTCGGGGACAAGGTGGGAAGCTGTTGATGTTTAGAAGAGGTCATTGTATAGTAACCAAAACGTAATTTTCAAACTAATACTCATTATGTGTATGTCATGGAGTGCTCTTTTCCTTGTATCTGTTTTTGTGGTCAACATTCCAAGTAACGTAAGTATTTTAAATGTCAAAGATGATATGCTCAAATAATTCTATCAATGAAAACGTAATGAAAAAGTAATGAATTCCGCATAAATGCATGGCATGGAAATTGAGCTCACTGTCACAGAAATTCACTGCACTTAACGTTACAGCTTGCAACAGTTACAGATTTTATGTTGATAAAAATGTTTTGCAGGAGATCGAGTTCTTGACCTCTTCCATCGGTCAACTAAAAATAGCCCAGACGAAGTATGTCGAGGCCAAAGACAGTCTGGCCGTCCTCAACAAAGACAATGCAGGTGAGCTGCTTCAGCCGGAGTGACCTGATGGAGTCAAGCATGACATGCTGTTCTTTGTCAGTGATAGCTATGTAATGTAGTCTGTTCTGCGTGTCATACAAGGTGGAATGAAAATGTTATTTTGTCTAGGACTGTCATAAGGCATCAACAAGATGTATATATTAAAATAATTCTCGAGGGATGTCAGGCCACACTTATAGAATGATAAATCTGCTCTTAAAACATAAAGTACATGCACTATTATCAGTGACATACACAAACGTTCGGAGGGGCAGTGACGCTATCAGTGCTCTGTTAGTGCTAATGATGGATAATCCCAGCTATCAAAATCCTTTGGAGTTTTTGGCAGCTTGGCCAAAAGAGGGCAAATGGGCCATTGCCTGGGCAACAATAGCATGAAAGTGTACACGTCACTGACTCTTATTTACCTTTTGTGTTCTTCTAGGAAAGGAGCTTCTGGTCCCTCTCACCAGTTCTGTATCCTTTTGCATGCAGTGGTTGGTTCTTCACCCTCCATGTAGACAAACCTGAGTGTGAGTGAATGGATTCTTACAGTGGCAAATCGTAATAAGTATCTTCCTCTGTAGCAGGTATTTGTTCAAAATGATCCAGTCAACAGTCAGCCTGCATCTTTTAGCCCCAGTATGTCACCGTGACAACCAGTTCTCTGCGGGGACCTGATGGTTAGCTCCCGTTCCCATGGCAACATCTTGGTTCCACACAAAGTTTCCCTTCATACTGCAGAAGAACTATGTCACAAAACATTTTTAACCACTACTTCTGTTCTGTGGCAAGACTAATTCTCTGTTCTTTGTGATACTTGGCTACAGTCATTTCCATCCCTGGATGACGCGAACCCAGTAGCCGTACCCTTGCTGTAATCACTGCCACTGGATGCCCCATCACGTGCACGAGTAGCCAAGCGCAGAGCTATAAATTATGTAATATAAAACGTAAAACCTTGCTGTATGATTTTGGACTCTGGCTGAGTGTGTAGTGTGGTTATGTGCTAGCTGGTAGCACAGTGGATTGCGGGCAGCCCTAGTTTTATTATTGAGAAACCATTGTTGAGAAACTTAACGGATTCATTTTTCCTTTGGGAAACTCATTAAGCGTCCCAAGACTTGGACTAGACCCAAGAGTGCTGCGATGACAGGTCCTTTGTGGTGCTCTGTTACAGTTCATGAATACTCACCCAAAAAGTTGTGTCCAAGGACAGAACAAGATAATACATAATTTCTTGTCTACAATGAATTTTAGTAGATAAATCGATGAGTTGCTCTGTACCATGCTTTCACAGAGGTTTGTGTGTGAATTAGGATATTATCTCTTAACCTCCGCACAACAGATGTATGTGCCAGGGACTCTCAGTGATGTGGACCATGTACTGGTGGATGTAGGGACAGGATACTATGTGGAAAAGGTGAGTTGAAAACACAATTACTGTGCATAATGAATGTGACATCTTGGAATAACGTATTGAAATATGAAAAAGTGCACTTTTACATCATAATTGTGGAATATCATGCTAACTTTTTGCCAGGCTAAGAGAGGAAATTATTCTGTGTAAAAAGGGATTTTGATTACTGAATCTATACTCCCCCAGAATGTGGAGGATACAAAAGAATTCTTCAAGCGGAAAATCGACTTTCTCACAAAGCAGATTGAGAAGATCCAGCCAGCCCTGCAGGAGAAACATGCTATGAAACAAGGTATGTATCCCGTTTGGCATGCTGATGGCATACATTGGCTGATGTCATCACCATAAAGTCTCCATTAGACTGCAGACTCGCCTGGGCTCCATACAGTGGATGACTTTATGCCTGAATAAGCTAATTTTGTGGTGAAGGCACCCTGCTGCCGCTGTGTTCGTTTGGTGATAGCTTTGGTGGCCTTGGGCTCCTGTTCGGTCCACACAGTCAGACTTGAGGATTTTGAAGCCTCAGACAGCCTGCTTTGCTACTTGCTACCACACAGCCACACCCCACGCGCATTGCCCCACACACACCCACCTCCAGTGACAGTGCCTACAGTTAGTGTATTCTGTAGTATAGTGTATCCTGTTGTGGCATCTTTAAATCCATTAGCACCGTGCCCATCTAATGGAACGGTGGTACTTTGGATATACTTTTACTTTGGAGTGGTTTTAACAGCGATGGGTCAACACCCGAACAGTCAAGTGATCCGCTAAAAACTGAAGATCCGCTAAAAATTGGAGAAGGGCCAACAAGGGTGTGGGACCAACATCTTGGGACAGAGCAGGTCTCCAATACAAACAGAACAGCAGGGGTACTCTCAGCTGGCCACATAGCTCCTGAAATCATCCTCACCTGTTCATATCTATCGGAATCTTCTTACAGAAATTGACCATCAATAACCATTGTTACCTTTACTACATAAGTGTCTAAATCAGTTTGATGGGAATCCATTTAAGAATGAAAAAGAAATGATTTGATTGAAGAAATGATTCTCCTAATAAACAACCAACGTTTCGGCAGAATGTGCCAGAAACCCTGACGAGGGCACATCCTGCCGAAACTTTGATTGTTTTCTTAACATAATAAAAATTAGGAGCACAAAGAGCATGCAGTCATTTCTTTTTTTCTCTCTAATGTTATTTTTGATGATTAGCACCTCGTTAAATGTAGGGTGTGCGTCCTCGTTCCATTTTATAATGGGAATCCATTCAGAAAAAAGATTGGAATCTGCTAAAATAATGACTGAACAAAATTAGTATTTTGAGAACTACTGAAGAGCATTGGAGAAACCACTGCCCTTCTCATATGCTGGGTTTGTTGAGGAACTTCTGAGATGCACTCTGAAAAATCACATTTTCAGCGAAAGTAAATATTTTGCGATGTAAAGCAGTGATTGAATTGTATTAAATTGTATGCTCCTTTTGAAGTGCGTGCATCTTGTTTTCAATGGGTTTTCTTGAAACAGATGCATGTCTGCTCCAGACTAGGTGCTCTCAGTCTGAACTTAAGCCGTGACTTGTACCACAATGTTATAACCTTCAGTTCGACTAACAAGTCCAATTAACTGTGTGTTAGTTAACAGTGAATACCTCATTTACAAAACAACTTCTCCAAATAATACCGCCTTAAGGGAAGGGAGCAACATAGCACAGATTCCCCGTGAACTGCAGTAATCTTGTTTGAAAGCCAGCTGTTCGTTAGCTAAGCAATGCTACACTCATTTTTTAAAGATCATGCTGGCGATTGTATACTGTTTGGGCGAATGTTAACTGCTTGCCTGCCACACAAATGCTGAACCTGTAATTCACATAATCTTTGCTCAAACACCCTAGATCATTCAGCTTGTATTGTGTAATACATTGTAATATCTGTGTGGTTGGGTTGGTCTTCCTTAAGCTTTGTCATGTGTCCAGTTAGCTAGTATAGCTAATGTTAAGTTTAGCTACTTGCTTGTCTTGAAGTGTAGCAAGTTTACAAAGTCGCCTCCTAGGATACATCAGACTGCTAAAGCTACTGCTTAGCTTTGTGTGGCTTAGAAATGAGAACGACATGTCCCTGCTAGTGGTCTTTTTCTAAGGGCACATGCGTTCTAAGCGTGCAAACAACTTGTTCACATTTACGGTTTTTTTTTATATAGTATGGATCTGCAACACAAGAAAACTGTTACTGGGGGACATCAAAGAAGGTTCATTTGGTTTTTTTTTTTCTTCTCCAGCTGTGGTTGAGGTCATGAATATGAAGATTCAGCAACTGCACAGTCAGCAGACCTCACAAACTTCAGCTGTCAAGGCCTGAGAGAAGAGGAGGAAGGGGGTCACCGGCTCCTCCACTCTTTCAGATGGGGAGAGGAAGAAGACAGGCCAGGATAGGAGAGCAAAGAAGCAGTGCCAACATTTTCTTGTCTGACATCATACTGCAGGTCTTGATTATAAATAGTTTTTTTGTTATGTCACTGCATGGTCATTTACCGTATTCCAACAACTCAAAGAGCGCACTCAAATACACTTGTATGCAGTGTGATGGCCAAGCTTTGCATCTCAGAACTATGGTTTTCTGTCAATATAAGATATCTACATTCTGTATGTCATTTATTAAATCTGATATGTTGAATGAGGTTCCCATCTCATTGACAATTCATTGTTAAATTCACTGTGTTCTGAACACCATATTGAAATGGACAGTCTTGGTTGTTCAATTACAGCCTGCTTAGATGAATGAAGTGGATGAAAATCTACGTTTCTTGGATGTAAACCCCCAATAAACAAACAAAACAAATTTCACAAGTACATGATTTGTATTCAGTTAATTCATCAACCAACCTTTCAATAGCAATAATAATATTGAAAAAACAACCACATATAAAGCATCTAGCGGTGTAATTAGTTGTGTGAGTGGGGTCATTTTAACATTCTTGCAGATTTTGACATTCATGTTGAGTTGCTACCCAAGTTAGCTAACACCGCCTGCAGTGGGTATGCATTTCAGTGGTGAACTATTCTACTTAACATTTCTTTTATATTTTAGGGGTGTCAATTTACCGTTATCACAATTTTGAGGTGCATTTGCTCCTTGTTCACAATCAGTTGGCATTAATCAACATATGCACAAGAATGCAAACAAATGGCTTTGTTTATGCGTGTTTGATAAATCCAGAGGAATTTATTTGTTCGTATTCGTCTTAAGTGAATTTTTACAAAAAAAATATTACGAATATTGGCATTGGTTTTCTGCCCTAATGGCAATAAGAAATTCCTGAAAACCTCATTACATTAAAGGACATTTGATAGACGCTCTTATCCAGAGTGAGTGCATAAGAATGGTACAAAAAGTGCAACGATAACCCTAAAGGAGTAAAGTCCCAAGTGCCAAAGGTGATCAAATAGATTAGGACTCCCCTACCAACTATCTAAAGAAAAAGTAAACAACAGCCTAGGTTAAAAACAAACCAGTTAAAACAAGAGCAATACGGGTAGAGACACTACAAAGAGCAAGGGAGGGGAGGGGAGAGGTGCAGCCTAAAGAGGTGAGTCTTCAGAGAAGTTGTTCCTTGTCTTTGTGAAAAGGGTTGCAAATTAACTTATCAGGCCCTGAGGCCCACCAAACCACAGGAAGAGCCATACAGTCCAAATGTAGAAAGTTTGGGCCAGTAATGAATCTTGCCCGGTTTGACTGTCCTGCTAAAATCTCTTCAAGAGTGTGGCATAAATTACCACCAAAGGTGTAAAGACCCCAAGAAAACCACCGGGACATCACTGTTTGCCGGGTGCATCTCTTCACGGCAGCAGTGTATCCATCTGCGAATCGACTTTTCAGCAGGGTACCGCTTCAATCTCACCAGGCCAGGACGGGTCAGGAATGGTCCCCGGAGCATGACCGAATTCAGCTCAATGCTCACACCCAGTCACCTGATCTCAGTCCAATTGGCTGTCTTCAGGAGAGCTGGAACAAGCTACTCCATCCTACAGCAGCCAGTTTGAAGCAACCATGGATTGCTGTGTTGCACTTTTCCCACACACATTCAGGCTGTTCTCAGGACCAATGGGGGCCAGGTCACTAATAGGCAGGGGGTACATAATATATGGGTGTTCATGTGCGTGTTTGTACACTTACACATGTGTGTTCCTGTGTGTATGCAGTCAACTCCAAAATAATTAGCACCCTTGAACAAAAAGGCTGTAAAAAATAAGACAATGATCTATATTTTATGCTCAAACATATACTTAAAATAAAATGGCAAATAGCTCTGAGGTCACGGATCGTATTTTTCCAAGGCTAATACACACATTAAAGTGGAGTTAATACTGAGTGTCATGCTGTGAAACAAAAACAGTAATTAATACCCAAGTGTTTAAATACAGGACTTTATTTATAAATGAACATTTAAAAATCACACACAATCATTTGCATCAAATAAAGTGACATGCTGCTTAAAGCAGGGCCTATAAAATTGAATATAAAAACATTGCATGAAGCAAGTAATGAAATTAGATATTTACAAAAAAACCTCCAATAATTCCAAGTCAATCATACAACCTAGCTGAGGAAGACCTGATATAGAGATATCTGAAAAAATCAGAATCTCAGTCAAAATGGGAAAACACTGGAAGTAAGATTTACCTGTAGTCGACCTGCAAAGAGATAAATTCTCCAATTTACAAACCAAGAATAATACCGTGATGAAGACTGAGTGAGTGAGTGCTAGGCTCCTCCCCTATTTGAGGGAAACAGGAAGGCCGTACACCACAGGTGCCGCCCCGATCAGGTGTTTGAGGTATGTGGCCTGTCGGGATGAAGCCATGTGGTCCAGAAGACCAGCCCCACACCCTGCTGAGAACCAGGACTGCAGGAGAGCCTTGGTAAAACGGTCGATGTCCCGGTCCGTCACGTCCCAAAGGTTTCCCAGTACCAGAGGGCTAGGGGGGAAAAACAGGTAGGGAAGAACATACGTTAATAAATGCTCTTGCTTGATTTTAAACATGTGTAACTGCAATGGTGGCATAACATCGATGTGGCGCTGGGAGAAGCCGGAAACAGACAAGAGCCACATGGGGCAGGAAAACGAGTGCGTGTTCAGTTTAGGATTAGATTTAGTCATAGAATTGTTTCATAAAAGTGGGCCAGTGAGTGTAACCAACATAATATATCAACCTACAGGGGTACCCATCTACGTGAGAGACTGCCAGGAATATACACCTAATGGGGTAAACCCTGTTTGCATTATAAACTTATCTGACTCACCACCCGGCCATGAGGTAGTTGAGAATGACCCCCGTGCCCTCCAGCTCTCCATGGATGGCCAAAGCTGCGCTGCTGCAGCCGAACAGGAGGGCGGCAGCATGGAGCTCCTGTTTCAGGAGTTTCTGGCTGTTGAGGAACCTGGCACCGGCCCCGTGGCCCACATAGCTGCAGGGTCCCAGGGACGGGGGAAACAGGCGGTTACAAAACTGGTACATTAATGCAAATCTCAAGGAGCAGCACACACTCTGCCAATTAACCAATATAATTTGCCATAGAAATCTCATACTGCAATGCAACAGCCGCTGTCATGCAGTGGAACAACAGTAATACAGAAACACTGGAAATCTGAACAGGCAAAAAACCTGAAATACCATCCTACTTACACCTTATTTGCACCCTTTCGCATTAAACACTGATGCAAGAGTGAGCATTAAAGTGAAATATTATTGAACAGCTGATCATGATCCTTCCGTCAAAAAAATTTGTCCAACAAAAATAATTCAAACAGACAACTATTCATAATATAAATGTGTGAATCATCATTAAAAGCGTTTAGCGTGTAATGTTACTCACATGTAGAGGTCCTTAGTGGTCACGGCCTGTTGGATCTGGTCTGGAGACGGGGCGGCTCCACACACACCTTGCCATGCAGACTCGCTGAGAGGAAGATCAGTTGCACAGAAAGCTGATTCTCTCCAGACTACAGAGGCAGCACCAATTACTCTCTATGCCATCAGAGGGTGTTGAAGTCAGCATGTACTCAGTTTCTGCATCAGCAGGCACCCAACTGACCAAGAGTATTATTACAGTATTATTGGGCGTTACTCTAATCTTTTCCTCACAAGGCTGGGACAACTGTCGCCATATCAATGTGAACCAATGTGCTTAGTTGCTAAGAAACCAAATAATGCACCAAGATGAATCAACAATAAAAGACATGTTTATTTATGGAGCACGATAAAACATTTAAGTTAAACGCTCAGGTTAAAGTCTGGAGACTAAGGTCACCATTGCAAACCAGGAACTTTTTTTTGGTTGATCCAGAGGTATGCTTTGGATCACTGATCACTGTCTTATGGGATTGAGAAAAAGGAAGAGGGGCACCAGGTTTTAGGCAAAAATGTGTTGGCACTGGAGTGGAGTTCATGATTCAACTGACCTTTGCATGAGCCCTCAGGGCATACAAACTTAGCCAATACCACCCAGAGCTGAAGAGTGAACAGAAAGCTATACAGGGGGTCCTCGACTTACGTCGAAAATCGGCTTACGACAAGTCGTAGGAACAGAACTCGTTCGTAAATTGGAATTTATACCTAAATTATACGTAAGTTGACACCTTAAGTCACTCACTCTGTACACACAACACATGAAGGACATATAAAATACAGTAATTAAATGAAACAGTAATAAAAAAAAAATAAAAAAAAAGAGAGAACAATTTTCTTATCTTACTTATGTGGTCGTATGTACGAACCAAACCGCATAGGTCGAGACTAGGTTTTTTTTAATGAATTTATGGGAGTGCGTCGTAACCACAAAACGTCGTAACTCGAGACCGTCGTAACCCGAGGACCCCCTGTACTCACCTGGTGAACCACTCTCTGAAGCGTTCCTCCGTGTCCTTCAGGTTGGCGTCAGGGTTAAGTACGTAGAATACCTCCTGTGGGTTTACTCCCTGGTTAAGTACAGACTCTGGGTCCAGCTACATTACAGAAAAAGATACACAATTTTAAAGCATAGATAGCACACACTGCAAGCACCACATTTTGTTGTTTAATAAATAAAGCAATTCAGCAACTGTTCTTATTGTATCATTCAGAACTTAACCTTCCTCTCAATATGTTGGGATATTATACACTACGTTGTTGGAGAACTATGTGAATGTACAAAATCTACAAACAGCTTTTGAAAACATGTCTATTTTTAGAGATGCAGATTTGTCCCATACTGAACACAAACATAAACCCCCCCTCCCCCCCAAAAGGTTTTAGGAAATGTATTCAACATTTTATATGAATGTTTTAGAACCTGAGCAGAGGACCTGTGGGCCCTGCAGTCTTTAGCTGAGAGACTGGGTGGGTCAACCTCAAGTTTAAAAAGACAAATGTGTGGGAGGAAAATGCATATTTTTTTTCCAGCAAGGAAAGAGAAACCACAAGTATAACCACCAACAGAACAAATGAGGCTCTGAAAAGTAGAGAGGCAACCAAGAGAGGGCAGTGAAGGAGTCCTGCACAGAGGTTTAAGATACCGTTACCAGGAAGCAGTGCCAACTGATCAAATAAAAACGATCATACTTTTATGCAGTAAAATGAACCTGCAGAGGGAAACTAACAGCAGAAACTTCTACATGATTTCAAAGTTTTGACTCTCACACAGGGTTTATGATGAAGTAAAAAAAAAAAAAAAAAAATCTGTGATCTTCTTTAGTGAATTAGCACTGTAAATGGGGGAAGGACATGAACGTAAATGTAATGTGCATGTATTTATTTTAGAGATTGTTATTGCGCCGAATTGTAGTTCAGTGGGGCCACCTCTGTCAGTGCACGATGACCCAGCAGGACGCTCACCTCTCTCAGGGCACAGTGACCCAGCAGGAAGTGGAGGGATGGCATTCGGGTGACCGTGTGGGGTCTCAGGCAGGAGATGTTTTCCCAGGGAAGCTTCTGAAGATACTGTGACACACACAAGCACGTATCAGCATTGAGAAAGGAAGTCCCAATTCCTCCACATCATAATTCATACACTACACTTGGGCAAAATGTTTTTATTGTCTATGGCACAGTCAACAAAAAGTTACCTTTCTTGAAAAAAATCCACATTCCTTCACACTGCGGACCAGTTATAGAAATACAGGAAGCCCCTGCATGTTGATGTCACCATACCTTATCGAGGACCAGAATGACATGGCCCCGTGGCTCAGCGCAGTCTTTCAGTGCCAGCACTGCTTCCTGCAGGGTGGCCAGAGACGACTCCGCTGCCCCTGGACACAGACCGCTGGCCAGAGAGCTGAGGTGCTGGGGAGACAGCAGTGGGGAGGCGGACAGCACAGCCTGGGAAGGGAATACTGCTACAGTCATTTCCAAGTCTATAGAGGCGGGGGCTACGATCGTTACCACGATTACCGGGGCTGGTGCCGTGATCATCACAACAGGGTAGGGGTCATGATTACTACTGTGACTACCAGGGCTGGCACTACAATCTAAAGTTCAATTCAAAAAGCTATCAGAAATGAAAGATAAAGAGGGAAGGTATGTATCGATATCTGGCAAAATAGACATTATAGCAAAGATATTTTTAATATATAGCATATGCTCCACAATGAAGTTCAAACTGGATTATATTAAAATGCATTATTTTATGGCTGAAGCACAAGGGATTTTGGTATCCAGGGGTGATTTAAATGCACACCTCAACCCCAAGTTCCTATCACTGAAAGTGAATACACTTGTCAGTGTTTTGGCAATTGTCGGTTACCTTTCCTGTTTTGACCAAATTAGAGAAGATGGATATGAACTTTCTGTAGACCAAAATAGCCTACTATGCATGGTAGGCCTATACTTGAGTGAGCTGGTCTGTGCTGCTGGCTGTTGCAAATTGTAAACAGGAAATTTAGATGAAATTACAACTTTGCATGTGATTTTTCCAAAACAGGTGAAAAATGACCCATTCATGCAATCAAGTGATAAGCTGCACAGAATGGTTTGAGTCACACAGGCGACCCTTAATCACCAAAATTAAAGCAAACATAGGTAAACTGAAATTGCATCCTTTCTGTGAAATTGTATTCTACAACTGAAAAGCTAAAAATCAATGTGCCCCCAAGAATTCTAAGTTCGTCTTGTTGAAATCCCACCAAGACGCTTTGTGGAATAGGACAACATGATTTCTTGCTGAACATGTAAGGGACGAAAACCAAGAATAAGATTCAAAACATTACATCTATCAAATGAGACGGGAATTAGCCAAGCTACCAAGCCAAGTGAAAACACACAGTTGACAATGATTGGCCTCCAAGGGACCTGGTAAAAATTCTAATAATAAAACAAAATCCTTGCATAACACTGTCACCGATGGCATGAAATACAATTGGGAAAGATTATGAATTAATAAATACAGAGGTGGTACTTGGAAGGTGTGTGCATAATTCAAACCAAACCGGCTAGATGATGGGTTTAACCAGGGTAAAACAAGGAATGGCAGAATTCTGTACAATTATACAATCCTGCAGCACAACTATGGTTTCAAAATCTTCTGTTGATAAAAGAAAACTGCTGACTGTAAAACCAAGACTGTTACAGGTACCTCTGGATGTGCCACATTTTAAACACACTATTTAACACTCAATTAAACTGACACAGTCCGAGTATTGTTGTACACTGAACCCTCATTGAATGGCTTGGTACCACAGCCGAGGTGGGACTACTGTGTTTTTTTTATTATTATCACCCAGTTATACCGTACTATCGGTAATATTGTACTCCCTTTCCCCCCCAATCACTCCGGTTTAACGAGGGTTTGCTGTATTGAAGACATGATTGTGAAACGGTAATGTGGAGACCAAAAATAATGATTTAAAATGTGTGAATTTCAGTGGAAAAGTACTAATTTATGGGTATGGTAGGAACATCATGAGTTTCCAATTGCTGTGAGTCAAAGAGCACTCCAAAGAAAGGGATATCCAAAGTGTTGGAGATTGTGTGGAACCCAAGAACGTAACCACTGACAGATATGTTCGGGGCTTGTCCAAAAATAAGGCCTCTCTGGACCAATGTACACAAGTCTGAACACGTATTCAAAGTTGATTTACCATTTGAATTTTATGTACTGTATTTTGGTAAGACACACCCTGGTTTGGGAAAGGCTAGTGACAGAAGAAATGCCAGTCCTCACAGATGACTGTAGAGGTGTGCTGTGGCACTGAACAAGTGTACAGACCTTCAGCATTTCCTCAGTGACCTGCGCCCCCTCCTCTGTGAGAGACTTTAAGAGGGCTTTGGCCTGCAGGGACAGTCTGGGGTCAGAGGACAGGGGCAGCAGCAGGGCCTGCCACACTCCCAAAATCTCTGCCATCTCCTCCAGCATCATCTGAGGACAAAGACACACCAGTACCATAAGCGCTGGTATTTCATTTCAGCCACAGACACACACAGGAGTCCAACAAGGAGCTTGCATACTCTCTTGCTATAAACACCATCCAAAAACATTCAAAATGACACAAAATTTCAATGACTGACACAAAAGTCGACAGACATATCTGGCCTATTTTTGTCAAAGTTTCTCTCTTTTCTTTTATTTATATAACGTGAAAACAATGAGCCCATGAAGTATAATTCTTAAGGCTAGTTTATGCTCTGTCAAATAAAACATTCTAATGTTGCTTAACATTGACTGGTGCCGCATGCAGCTCCCTGTGGTCCACTTATCTTTCTCAATCACCAGTTACTACATTTGAAAGTTACACAAAGAGATTTATGATGATAAATTCCCTTAAACTTTTAAGAGAAGACTAACGGTATGTTGAGCCCCTGATAGGAGAAGTTCTATTTTAACATTAATATGTAGCACAGCTGAGACAATGCTTGACATTTACTAACTAGAAGGTAAACTGATGAGGGTACCCAGCTGAATGGCTTGTCCTCATACATTAATTACTCATTCATCAAGCTTTTCCCCATCTCTTTTCCATTAATCCTGCCTTCCCTCCTTTACCTCCATTCTGTGGTCCAGATCCTTCCGTCCCTCCCACCACTCTGCCTTATCTGCAACGCTGCTCACCACCTTCTGCTGCTTCTGCACACTGTCCATCTCCTGGAGCACAGCGCTAATGCTAACAGGACACTGCACAACACACAAAACCATAGAGTTAATGCTAACAGGACACTGCACGCACGCACGCACGCACGCACACACACACCGCTAATGCTAACAGGTCACTGCACAACACACAACATCATTGAGTTAATGCTACTGGACACTGCACAACACCACAGAAGAGAAGAGCAGCTCCTGTCACTGAAAGGAGCAGTTCTATTCTATCTGGCTGATGGGATCTCATAGATCTTGTTGATATCCATTCCGAATAATGAGAATGGATCAACACCATTCAAAACAAATGGATCATTATGTCATTTTCGTTTTTGGTTTGAGTACACCTTTACAGATGAAGTCAACTGAACACCTTGAATCAGGTTATGGGTGTCTATCGTATCTTAAGCTACAGCAGTAGGCCATAAGCCAGGTGGTCGGGCGGAGGCGTACCTGGTGCTGCGCCGTGGGAATACGCACGGTGATGGGGGGTGCACCGCACTGCAGGCGGGACAGCAGAATCGTGTTCCCCACCTCCCCAAGCTGCTCGCTGACCACAGACAGGAGGCACACTGTCACCCCTGCAGGGACACGGTGTTCACATACATTATGGGATGCTTCCTTCTCTTTAAAAGCCAGCTACAGTCTAATTTTCATTAGTGCTGCAAAGGAGGACGGTTGCAGATCTGAAGTACGGCAAACGCTTGTTCCCGGAAACAGAATAAAACTTGATAACGGTCACTTTCTTTTTACTGTAGCACTGATAACGTAAAAAAAAGAATGATGAAATTAAACATGAATATTTTTGTGCAGAGGGTGAATTGTAATAGGAGACAGAGCGAAGAGCAGAGAGCAGAAGATGAGGGAGCCACACTAGCACATGCTGCCTGCGAGCAGAAGGTCAGGGATGGGGGTGGTTACAGGAAACTGTTCAGTGAAAGAGAGTCACAACCTCAAAGTAATTTCACCAAAAAAAAGCTGTTCAGTGATCAGTGGGGTTCAGCTACATTTTTACAGACTCACCAGGCGGAATGTTCTGGAGCTGCTGAGAGAAGTGCTGGGCGTGCTGGTGTGGGAACCCAGCAGCGTCAAGGCTGGAGAAGGAGAAGATGCTCTCCAGGCGGGCGAGACGCTGCTGCAGGCCACCTGATCTGGAGGGATCGTCTAAACTCAAGGAGCTCAGCTTCGCTGCTAGATCAGAAGCCGCTGCCTTCTTCAGCTTCCTGCGGCAGCAGATAAAACGTGCAGAATGTATCCAGTGAACAAGTCCACAAATGAATAAGAACATCTGAGTGCTGTGACCAACAGTGAAGGCACTTGGAAGGCTAGCAGACTAACTGCTCTCAAAGCAAAGCTAGCTAGCCAGAGTTAGCTAACGTTTGTGTGGCCACAGAGATTGCTACCAAGAATAAAGCAGATCGATGCAGGTATGTTTGGTTCTTATTTTTAGGTTCATTTACGCAGAGTAAGTCGTGTTGGGCTCAGGCCATGCTGCCAATACCTCTTTACCCCCTTTTTTTTTAAAAATCAAATTTTAAAATGGAAATCATATTGTTAAATTAGGACATTGAAGCTCCAGGTCTGGGTGGATATGGGCTACTTTTACTAAAGAAGTGGTCAGGGCCTCTAGATGGCTCACTAAGTAAGACGTTAGTTCCAGTCCCACGCCTTTACCGGCTGTAGCCAGAGGTCCACATTGGAGGGGCAGCAATTGGCCCAGCTTTGGCAGGGAAGGACAGGGGTATGGATTTGGTATCTCATCCTGGTCTTTTCAGAGTCTAAGGGACAGGCACTTACCCGAGCCGGGCAGCAAGATGGCGGGCCATGTGGTGGCGGGAGGCCAGGCCGAGGGACTGCGCGTGGAGCATGCTGGTGGTGAGGGGGTCGCTGTAGCCGATGCTGAGGGCCAGGAGGCCGCAGAGCTGAGTGCACAGGCCAGGAGGGGGGAAGTGCAGGAGGGGCAGCAGGGCACTGCGGAGGAGGCTGCGCACCTCTTCCTGGGAAGAACAACCTGCAAAGACACACCACGTCCCTTAACGCATCCGAAACACTGCACTACCACACACCTTACAGCGTCTCAAATACTGCGCAAACACCCCCCATACAGCACCTCAAATACTGTATTACCACACCCCTTACAGCACTCCAAATACTGCACAAACACCCCCCCCCCCCCCCCATACAGTGTTGGCTCAAATAACAACAACTTTAACCCATGTTTAGTAACTTTACTAGAGGTCAACTTTACAGCCACATGTGACAATATCATTCCATGTGAACATCTGACGCACCGGAAGTCCATCCAAACCATGCATAAGCACAACACTATGGGGAGAGAACCCAAAGGTAATAATCCACAGTGCCCGCTAAAAATATGCAACTTAACTTACAGCACTTCAAATACTGCACTACCACACCCCACACAGAACCCCAAATACTACAAACATGCACCATACAGTACTCCAAATACTGCACTACCACACCCCACACAGAACCCCAAATACTACAAACATGCACCATACAGTACTCCAAATACTGCACTACCAAACCCCACACAGAACCCC
This sequence comes from Albula glossodonta, assembly GCA_019788955.1. Classification (NCBI taxonomy): domain Eukaryota; kingdom Metazoa; phylum Chordata; class Actinopteri; order Albuliformes; family Albulidae; genus Albula; species Albula glossodonta. Next base: position 5,806 of record JAFBMS010001138.1, on the reverse strand, counting down.
AAATACTGTGCTACTACTCAGGGAAACATGAATCTGCAAGTAGCTCAATATGTAACTATATTTACAAACGTCGAGCTCTTATTAATAATGTAAAAAAGGTTAGCTGGAAACTAGAGTATAAAATAACCTCAGATCTCAGACTGCTCTGAAATGGTTTATAGTGTTGGAAGAGGATAAGATAAGCATTAAAATCAAGCCAGCTGCTCACACAGAAAATTGAAAATGTCCATTTTGTGACTTCAATATACAAGATAAATATAGTACCCATCATCTATTGGGAACACAAATAAAGGGATAAAATCCACTTATGAACCCCCTACTCCAGGGATCACCCCAAGACAGTGGACCTGTTTCAGGTAGCATGAAGGAACAGCGTGGTTACCTGGCCCATCGCTGGGGTACACCGGAGGGTGAGGTAGGATGCTAAAATGGCTTCCTTGGCTGAGGTGTTCGAGGTCCAGCGGCTCTCTCCTCAGCACCTCAAACTCCCTGTCAGGGTCGCTTCTTGGTGCTCCTGTAGAGACATGGAACAGTACAACGGGCATGTGACATGCTGCTGCCACACAGAGGATTTTAATGTCACCACAATATTTAGACATCAATAGAATTAACTAAATTAGATTCAGGAGATTCACCTGACTCAACTGAAGCCGGCCCTGTTGAGTTTAAAACATATATAAAATGTTACCATCAGAAAAAAGTGGTCATCTCAAAGTTTCTACAGGCCCACAATGCCATGATCAAAGGAGCTCCCAGAACAACTGTCCATGTTTGAGCACCTAAACCTCACAATTTCATCCCGATCGAGCGTAATGGCCGTACAGGGACAAGCACTTGCCAAACCATTTTGAACCGAAGTCCTGAGAACGAATGCTGAGGGGTCGATCGCTCCCACCTGGTGCCGCCTCCTCCGTGTCCGAGGTTCTCAGGTGCTCTGTGCTAGTCTCCATCTGCAGCTCCTCCTCCTCATCCTCCTCCACGGACCGCATGGTCTCCGGTTCGTCCGTGGCCTGGGGTCCGGTCAGCTGGCTGGGCTTTTTGGATCGGCCCCTCCTGAGTGACTGCTGTGGGGGGGCCTTCTCCTCCACGCTAGGCCTGGGGACAGGCTGCAGTAGCAGGGCTGCACCCCTTTTTGCACGGCCGTTCCTTTTGGGGCCCGCCCTTGGGGAGGAGGGCTCTGGGTTTGGTTTAGGTGCAGCAGCTGTTCTGGCTGGAGCTGGGGTACTGGTCTCTATGTCGCTCTCATCGCTGAATTCCACCTGGCGCAAGGAAAGCAGAACACCTTTCACTCACCATCCGTCAGCCAATCCAAACCCACCAAACAATCCGCCCATGCAGCAGTAATGGTTTTCTGGAAAAACGCTATCGGGCTGGAAAATGTTGACAGTGTTTACTGTGCGATGGGACAACACACAAAATTATACATTTCAGTTCTCCATTAAGACAGTGCATCTATGCTGTTTGTTAAGTTTCTCCAGCTTATGGCTAGCCACAAATGATTCCAGTCCAGTTGAATGTCACAACCAGCCAATACCTACCCTTCTGCTAATCCTGTCAACTTCCTACCTACAAGTTGTTCATCAATGTGAACGAATCATGACCTGACCCTGGCTAAAATACACAGAGTGAACATCTACTTGTACTACGTGTAGGGTGCTCCAAAGCCAAAGCTTTTGTTCTGGTTAGCTAGCCTCCCAACGCAACTGCACAAAGGCACTTACGGTACACGGGACTCACTTTCGCCTGTGATGATTTGACTGAAAGAGTCTTAGGCATGGAGGCAGCCCTAGTGATCATTATACAGTGAACACTATGTTAGCCTGAGTAAGTATGCAAGCTGTATGCTGTAAGTAAGCACCACCCTAGTTGTTCTTCACCCCACTTTGGCTCTGTTCCCTTCACTCACCTTAAAGCGAGACCTCTTGCTTCGTTTGGGAGCTGCAGGCACCTGTCTTGGTTTGACTTGCGTGGGGGAGGACTCGTCGTACACCTGAAACTGTAGTTTGCTTCCTGGCTTGGCAGCCGTGCGTCTGGATGGGGCCGCAAGCCTGCCCTTCCCCACAGGGGTGTGAGTGGTGCCAGGGGAGTGGCTCCTCACAGCTATCTGGGGAACATCGTCACCAAAATCAAAGACGGACGCCTCATCCTGTGGGGTGGAGTTCGCCTTGAGGGCTTTGGCTGCGGTCGTAGCTCTTGCGGCTTTGGTCTTGATGGAGGGGAAGGTCACTCGGATCTTTGGCACAGTTGAGGCCGTGGGTCGACCGTTCGCTTTCTTTGTCTCGTGAGATGGAATCTCAGAGTTCTTGTCTTTTGTGGTCTGTTGTGTGGAGTGCGGCTCAAGTTCTTTGGTCTTCTTTTCCAAGTGAAGGGGTTTGGTTGTGTCTCTGGGTTTGGCTGAAGGGGTCCAAGCCCACAGGGGAGAGAACAGCTCATCAGGCCGACAGCCCAGCTTTGAGGCCAGGGTGAGGATGGACACCAGTGCCTTAGCGGTCTGCAGTCCGGCGTGGACAGGGGCCAGCTCCGGGCAGCGCTGCTTGCGCACAAACTCCAGCCCGGCTTCCAAGAACTCCCAGATGGCGGTGGGCTTGTGGGATTGCAGCCTGAGACTGCACAACACCATGCGCAGGTACACTCTAGCTGTGAGGTCACGCAGGAAGGAAGGTGGGGCAGGGTCCTTCTCCTTACCCCCGGGCTGCAGCTTCCCAAGCCGTGTGGCCAGGCTGGCCGTGGCTGCCTCAGAGCGCGACAGGGCCACGAGGAAGAACCTGTGGCCACGCCTCTCGCTTCCACCCTGCTGCGCCCTGCAGGTGAGCTCGGCCCTGACGGCGGCCCAGCGCACCGCGACGCGCGCCAGCATAGGGTCGGAACAGCAGAGGCAGGCACAGTGACGGGGGTGGCCCAGGGCCACCAGCACACTCTGCACTTTGGCCTTCAGCGGGGGGGAGGCAGACTGTGCCCACTCTGTGGCCGACTGCACAGCGGCCCGCGGGAAGGGCCTGGTGCTCAGGAAGCCGCTGTAGTCCTCCTCTTCCGCACTTGAAGCAAGCACCCCTTTCTTAGCTGGGCAGCCCTTCCGAGGCTTCAGCTTTACCTCCACCTTTTCCTCCTTGCTGGTGAAATCTGGAGGAAACATACGATTACTATTAAAATGCGAGATTAATTCTTCAAAGTCAATCGGTTTGGTTTACATGACCATTAGTTTTATCGATAACCCTCTGGGAAGCAGTGTGATGCGAGTTAAGTCCTTTTGGCACACGGTACTGACCAGTGCAGAGGTCCAGCAGACCCTTGACCTGCTCAAGGTCCATCTCACTCTGCTCCTCTTCTCCTCTCTGCAACTCCAGCTCTGCCTTCACCACCAATAGTTCAGCACACCTGAGAGAGCAGGGAGAATAGAATGACAGTCCTGCACACTTGAGAGAGCAGAACAGAATTCGAGTTCCGCAGCAGGGAGAACAGAAAGAGTTTAGGGAGAACGGGGGGAGAACGCTTTCTACGGCCGTGTTTGCAATGATTCACTCGTTCACTAATCCCTATATCGTATTTTCTACATTGTAAGCTACCAAGGGGAATGAACAAGAGTTTTCGAACAATAGAAGCTTGACCGTTGCTGAAGATGACTTCATAAATAAGCGTTAGGAGGCGAAGCTGACATCACAGTCCCCCATTGCATACATAAACATGCAGTCGCTTGGTAGCTAATGAGTTTGAGACGACAAAGCGGTAGAAACACCAAGCAAACATAAAATTATTCTATAAAGGTTCTCAACCGAATGCTGTGCTTGGTGTGTGTTCACATATCTGGTATCCCCATGCTTAATTTAATAGTTGTAATACTTTACCTGCTAATGTTAACTCGCTAGCTCTTGTGCTAAAGTTAGCTTGAGAGAAATGTATGTACCACAAGCATTCAACTGAACTGTTTCCTTGAGCTGTTGCCGCTTCAGAGGATTATGACTTTCTCGCATTGTATTATGGTATAGAATAAACCACTGAAGGAACATCCACTGCACGCTACTTTCACAGTGCATTGTGGGAGTGTTATTAGTGGACTAGTTAGCAATGGAAAAATTCAGATAGGAATTCGAACAGCTCTACAAGATGGCTGATTCATTAATGAGTTCACTAAATCTGTCATAGGGAACTATTTCGAACACAGCCTATGTTTCCATACAGTTGTTGGCCAATGAATTAAAATTTTTGTGACAAATGCAATATGCTTGGTGCAATTAGTTTATTTGCAGTATTCTTAAAAATGTGATCTATCGGGCAGCCTGACCCAGCAGGGCCTCCAGACAATACAGTGAGGCCACTAGAACTACATGATCGGGGACCCAAGTAGGTTGCTGAATTTTCTCTCAAACATAATATTTCTTGAGGATAAAATGCATCATTTTTACTATCAGGTCATAAATGGACAAATCCATGCTGGACTGTTTGAATGTGCAGTTTCACAATCACACTCTGTATAAGGTAATTGCTGATACCTTGGATAATAAAGGTAATGTGTAGCGTTTTGGAAATAAACTATTAATTTGATATCTACATGTGACTCACTGGCTGGTTCTTCCCTACCCAGAATTCCCTGGCAGAGTGAAGCGTGGTGTGACTCACAGGCTAAGGGTCTGCAGCTTGGTGGCCAGTTTCAGGGCCTCCAGGCACTGGGCTCTGGCCTCATGTACGGCTCCACAGTGGCTCCGCACCACCACCACCTTCTGAGAGCAGCTCAGCACCTCCCACAGGAGCTGCCACTTCAGCTGCAGGTTCTCCCCTGCAGGCGAGACGCCGTGTAGAGATCAGCCAACGTGCACGCTCACAAACCAAACACACACACACACACACTCTCTCAAATTCACGCACGGACACGCGCACTCACCCTCGCACTCACATACACATGCAAAACTCTCGCTCAAACACTCACTCACGTGTGTGAACTCTCAAACCACAGTTTCCCATGAACCAAACCTCCCCAACGACAACGCTCCAGTTTAAAAAAAAAAAAAAAGTTTAAAGATGACATCCGATGCTCAGCAAGGTTGAGCCAATGTTTGCCTTACCATTGTAGGGCTCCAGCCATATTCACAATCTAAAACGGTAGTAGTTGTCCTGTTTCGCTTTGGTCTTGTTTCCCTTGATACTATGTGTCAGCCCTGACATGTATGAGCAGTGGGAGTTTACCTTGGTCCACAAAACGTGTGTCTGTGCCCGCGCTGCTGGCTCCGTAGAAGCCGTTCCCCACCACAGTCACCAGCAAACTACACAGCAGCTTCAGACCCTCATACAAAGCGCTGTCCGCATCCTTTAACCCTGAAACGTGTTACCCAAGTGTTGCATTGTCACACATATGCCCACACAAATCCATATATCAACAGTACTGCCTAATTGTGACACAGCTACACAAACATTCATCTGGTGCATCAAATATATGAATTCATATCAGTTTCTGGTAGAGCTGGATTTGGGGAATACATTATAATACGTTGCCATGCCCCTATTTGTAGTGACGTCGTAAGTAAAACGAAGCAGCCGGTGCGGAAATAGCACCACATCCCCCAGGAAGGTGATATTTACGCACCATGCTGCGCGATGCTCTGGCGGAGGTTGTGTGGTAACACGGACATGTCCAGGGTGAGGTAGGCACTGGCCGTTTGGACAGCCTTTGCTCGCAGCAGGTACCAGGACTTGGACTGCCTGTGGTCCCCGACCTCCTTCAGCACCTGGAACAGGAGGGATGCACCCACCTCCACCTGGCAAACACACTTCAGATTCAGGCTGGACCAGTCAGGTGGCATTACCATGCCAAAAT
>JAFBMS010001137.1:0-46901 GCA_019788955.1 Albula glossodonta | reverse complement strand
GCTTTCACCGGGCTCACAGCAGAGAGGTATAAACCTGGCACTATCTCTCTGAACTGCACTGCTTTCACCAGGCTTACAGCAGAGAGGTATAAACCTGGCACTATCTCTCTGAACTGCACTGCTTTCACCAGGCTTACAGCAGAGAGGTATAAACCTGGCACTATCACTCTGAACTGCACTGCTTTCACCAGGCTTACAGCAGAGAGGTATAAACCTGACATGGGTTGATGACATCTTGAGTTCTCCTTAAAGGGCTAAAGTTGCAGTCCTGCACAAGGAAGTGAAAGAGGAAGTCCAACAGTGGAGGGGTGGCGGTTAGGGTTGATCTGTTGCTGTGGTTACCACATTCTCAGGTCACACACACCATTGGATGAGGGCGTGACAAGGTGACCTCATAGTTTCCTCTATCTCCCTCTGTCAGCAGTGTGCTCCTCTTTGTCTGAGCCAAAATGGCTGCAGCTGGATTCCTAAGCCTGTCACAGCATTACCACATTCTGTTCTATTGTCTGTAGCTTGCTGTGATTGGCTCCTGTCTGAAGTTCAGTCCATTCTGGCCAATCAGAGTGTCTGAAGTATATGATCCATTAGGGCAGACATCTTGACTCTCTTGGGGGCATTCTGAATTTCGGATACTTGGAAGCCAAGCAATTTGAATAAGTTTGTTTGTTTGTTTGTTTGTGTTTGAGTGTGTGTAAGTGTGTATGTTGTTTGTGTGTGTGCATATTTGTGTGTTTGTTTGTGTTTATGTCTGTGTGTGTGTATGTGTGTGTGCATTTTTGTGTGTTTGTTTCTGTTTATGTGTGTGTGTGCATATTTGTGTGTCTGTGTGTGTTTGTAAGTGTGTGTTGTGTTGTGTGTTTGTGTGTGGCGTCTCTGTGCATCTTCTGCCTGTGTCACATTTGTGAGTAAACATTAGACGTTGACATGGTAGCGCTGTTGCCAGAAACCAGAGGGTGCACATTGCTCCTGTCTCTCCTTCACATGCAGAGAGTTAACCACAGCGCACTGATCCCAGAACAGTGTCATCGCCACAGCTGCACAAAGTGCTCCTGTCTCTCCTTCACATGCATGAGAGTTAACCACAGCGCACTGATCCCAGAACAGTGTCATCACACAGCGTGCATCGTTTGTGTATGTATGGATGTGTGTGTTTTTCTGTGCTTGAGTGTGTGTGCACGTGCCTACATGCATGTGGTTTATTGTGAGTGTGTGTGAGACAATGTGTGCATTACGTGTGTGTGAGTATGTGTTCATGTGTGCATGCTCGTGTGTGTAAGTGTGTGAGTATGTGAGTGTGTGTGGTGTGTGTGGTGTGTGTGAGTAGGCTTTGATTAAATCGTTTGGTGAATCACACAGCCCTGCAGCCGATCGTCTTGCTCCTGTGGAAGCTGAGATGCTTGGCGCTGGGGCTCAAGCCGCGTAACTGATCCCTGGCAGAGACGCAGGGTTAACGTTGCACAAACGCTGCAAAACGCTGGCTGGCTGCAGAAAAGAACTGGTGAGGCCAAACAAACAGCCTTTGTGACGACGGGCTGGTCTGGGAACAGCTTTCTGCTCTCTCCCTCCTCTCCTCTCCCACCTGCCTTCCTCTTTGTCTTCGCCTTCATCAGGGGGACAGACTTTCCATTAAATCCCCATGGAGATGAATCTATTTTAAATGAAGAAGTAAAATTGTAGAGTGAAGTCTGTTTAGAGAGGATGTTGGATGAGTAAAGAATGTCTTTTGTAATCTCTGTCAATTTTATATATTTTTTGTGGGCTGGAGGTTGGAAAATGAAAACCTGACGATATGGATTTTAAAATGGTGGTATACTCTATGATGGAACCAAAGCCTTTGAAAAATAAAGGCTATCAGAGGCAAATGTTGTCTGTGGAAAAAGCAAAGCCAGGACTCCTCTGTTCCTGACTCCTCTGTGCACGGAAATGCAGGCTTGTGATCAAATAATGACTGGGTATTTTCTGTTTGAATCCCACAGAGAGAACCTTAACCACATTTCATTAAAATACAGAGAAACCATCCATAACAGTACACAATAAATACAGAGAGAACCATCCATTACAGTACACAATAAATACAGAGAGAACCATCCCTACAGTATACATAAATACAGAGAGAACCGTCCCTACAGTACACAATAAATACAGAGAGAACCGTCCCTACAGTACGCAATAAATACAGAGAGAACCGTCCCTACAGTACGCAATAATACAGAGAGAACCTCCCTACAGTACCAATAACAATCAGAGAGAACCGTCCCTACATACACAATAAATACAGAGAGACCGTCCCCTACAGTACAATAAATACAGAGAGAACCGTCCCTACAGTACGCAATAAATACAGAGAGAACCGTCCCTACAGTACGCAATAAATACAGAGAGAACCGTCCCTACAGTACGCAATAAATACAGAGAGAACCGTCCCTACAGTACACACTAAATACAGAGAACCAGACTCTCAGATTGGCTATGGACCCCTCTGTTTTCTGGTGCTTTCAAGTCTTTTGATTCTGACTTGCGGAGTGTGTTATAGCCACCCCCCCCCTCCCACCCGCGTCATTTCACATGGGGCTTTACTAGCTGGGCAAAGCAAGCAGCACTGCCAAAAAAACACTCGGTTACAACATGTGTATATATGCATACTTCATATATATACTGTACATTTATAAAACGTATATGTACAGTATAACTGTAATAATACAACTGCGTAACTTATTAATAGGAAAAATACACATATGCATAGGTAACAACAAAATGACATATTTTACATAGCCAAATGTATAACCATCAATTACATTAATAATAGTCTCCAAATCAGCAATGACAGCAGTATTTAAGATACCCCCCCCCCCCCCCCCCCACCCCTGCCCTCTCTCTCTGCTCCTGTGAACTGAGGGGGTGCTGTCAGAGCGGAGAGAAGGCAGATGTTTTGGTTGCCTCCAGTCACCTCCTGCTGAAGCTTTCAAATGGAAAATTCAAACACTCACACATGCTGCACTCTCTGTCGTATTGTACTGTGCTATGCTGCTGTATCATACTGCACCTTAGGGTATTGTCTTATTTTATGGCACAGTAGTTTATTGTCCTACATTTTCAGTATTGTACACATTTGTTTGACTGAATATCGGTGGGACACTGTGGGACACTGGTAATCTCTGACCCACTTCATCTCAAACTCCACAAGTCAAGCCGAAGGCTACAACGGGAAATTCCCCCAATTCTGCTCTCAGAAGGTTCTCATATCGCCACCTAGTGGTGGTGCTGTTGAAATGCACATCAAAACCATGCTGTCATGAACAGCCACTTGTCACAGCTTGTAGTTTGCGACTGCAAGGGTGCGATCCAATGCTTTTTCTTGCATCCTCCTTTCCTCCTCTCGTTTCGTACCCGGAAATATGTGGAGGAAGGAGAGAGAGGTTCAACTGTCAGGCTGGGCACTACAGTTATATCCAGCATGAGTAAAAGGATAAGTGTATAAAATATAAAAAAACTATAAAGCATAAGTGTATAAAAATAAAAATATAAATAAGTGTATACATATATAAGCAGCGTAGGTTGCTCTGGCAAGGCAGTCTGTTAAGATGTAATGTTACGCTAAGGGTTCAAAAAAAGGATCACACTGAGCAGACAAAGACCCGTTGTACACTGTCCACAGAATGTAAAAGGAGCAGATCTTTATTTCGCATAAAACAAAGTAAATTTTCTACACTGGCATAATTGTGACACAGATTTTCATTTATCTTACTTAAAAAAAAACATGAAGGCAAGTTTCTTGACTCTTTTACTGTGAGGTGTCCTTTTCCGCCAGGTAAGAATGGCTGTACCTCTGTGCTGTGCAGGGAAAGCCTTCATTTATTCTGAAATATTTTTATGGAATTTGATTAATGGTAGAGATTACGCTGAAAGTGTTTTTTCATTTCGTGTCAGTCACAAAAATGGAGGCCATCTTGTGTATGGTGTTTGCATTACATGGAGCACATCATTGTTTACTCATTTTTGCAATTGACTGTAATTGGCTGTCTTAAGAATTGCAGTGAAAGGCAGACAGACTTTGCAGTACACTGAACTGTGATTGGCTGGCTTGTGCAGTTACACTGAGGAAAGCAGGCAGAGATTGTGGTGTCGTGCGCTGTGATTGGGCTGGCTTGTGCTGTCGCAGTGAGAAGGAGGGCAGAGGATAGTGGACCGCTGCTTCTTCCCTCTCACTGGGCATGCTCTGTGGCGGTCCCTCTATGCAGCTGTGGAGAGAAGAGAGAGACAACCTCAGGAAAAACACTTCCTCTTCCTCTTCCCCTTCCTCCTCTGTTCCCCTTCCACAGCCCCCCCATCTCTCTCCTCCCCTCTTCCCCTAAATTGCAGCAAAATCAATGAACTCCTTCCTGTTTTGACACCGATTTTGTGTCTCGGCCATAAATAATACGTCTTCTCTCTAAAGGCAATCCTTTTTTATTTTTGCTTTTAAACAAAGGCCTCCCCTGTCTTCACAAAATGAATGGGAGGCGCCTATTTCAGATGGCCTCTCGACAGAGTACCCAGAGCCAAGGAAGCACAGCTGCAGAGGAGATGAGTTACACATGAGAAACAGAGGAGGCAGAGATGAGACAGAAGTGAGTTAGAGATGAGTAAAGGAAGAGTAATGAATAGACAGACATGTATTACCAATGAATAAGGGAGAGGTTAGAGGTGAGAAAGAGATGAGCTGTAGATGAGTCAGGAGTGAATCAGAGGTGAGTAAGAAGTGAATATCAAATGAGTCAGAGATGAGTAAAAGAAGAGTGAGTATAGTAATAGAAGGGTTAGTAATAAGCCATGAGTTAGACATTAATAAGGGTTTAGTATAAATCAGAGAGTGTCTATGAGTAAGGAGTGAGTAAGAGAGTGGCAGAGGGCTCTGTTCCAGGCAGCAAGTTGAGTTCAATAACAATATGAGTAAGGGAAGAGTTAGAGAGGAATAAGGGACATGTAAGAGTTAGTTATGAATAAGGAAGGATTTAGAATGAGTAAAGGATGTGTAAGTGTCAGGGGAGTTAGGGAGGAGTAAGGATGGAGTAAGGGAGGAGTAAGGGAGGGGTTAGGGAGGCGTAAGGATGGAGTAAGGGATGAGTAGGGGAGGAGTAAGGATGGAGTAAGGATGGCGTAAGACGCACTCACATCGGATGGTGACCTTAACCTGAGCCTCACTCGAGCCCCACTTGTTGGAGGCCACAACTTGTAGGTGCCGGCGTCGGCAGAGCGGGCCTGGCTGATCACAAAGGCGCCATCGGTGATCTGGGCCCTGGGGGGCATGCTGCTCGCACCGTGTCCAATGGAAGCGCACGGGAGGGGTGCCATGAGCCAGACACTGCAGCCGGATCACATCACCCACCTGCACCCGCACCTGCTCCGGGATACAGGTGGCATAGGGGGGAGCTGGCCCGGGGAGAGAGGGAGAGAGGGAGGGAGAGAGGGGGAGAGGGAGATGGGGGAGAGGGGAGGGAGAGAGGGGGAGAGGGGGGGGAGAGGGAGGGAGAGAGGACAGGGGAGCGGTAGAGGAAGGGACATATAGGGAGGAAGGATGGGGTGCCAGGAGAGAGGAAACGGAGAGGGTGAGGGAGGGAGAGGGTTCGTAGAGAGAGAGGGAGGGAGAGAGACAGAGAGGAATGAGACAGAAAGGGAAGGGGGAAAGAGAGAAGGAGGGCAGAAGAGAGGAGGGATGTGGGAGACAGAGAGACAGAGTTCAGAAAGATTCACTTCTGACACGACGACCTAATAGAATGAAAAGCAGTCAGTCCGTCTGTTTGTCCGTTTGTCGTCACTTCGTCCCCGGGCTGTAAAGATGGAGTGAGATCCTTCTCTTACTCTCGACCTCTATCTGGACGGTGGCCTCGGAGAAACCGGCAGTGTTGGTGGCGTTGCAGATGTACTGGCCAGAGTCCTGCCTGCCCAGGTTACTCAGAGTCAGGGTGCTCCCTGTCACCTGGTGCTGCCAGGGCAGGGGCGCCCGCAGTTTCGACCAGCCGATGACCGGGGCGGGGTACCCTAGAGACAGGACACCGGTCAGACGCGATCAGTTGGGCACCGCAAACAGGAAATACACCTCTGCAGGAAACAACCACAGAGGAGGCCCAGCTCATGGTCTGTGAACGCAGCACCGGTGTCACTCACCGGTGGCCTGGCAGGTCAGTGTGGCGCTGTCCCCCTCCACTGCCACCATGTCCCCCTGCAGGATGGAGGCACGGGGAGGCGTTGGGGTCTGTGCCCCTCCCTCCACTGTCACCTCCACCTTCAGCTCCGCCACACCCTCACTGTTCTCCGCCTTGCAGACGTACACCCCACCATCCGAGGGGCTGGCAGCCGCGACCTGGCCCAGGGATGGGGGGGAACAGGGGTGAGATACCTGAACTTACATTAAACATATGCGTCCACAATTGGATTATAATGGTGTAAAAAACAACAAATGAATGTTAACAATGTTAACACTATAGTTTAAGAGCAGATGCTACATCAGTCCAGTGCTAATTCTACAGGTTAACAGTCTATGATGGATTAGCACAGCGCTAATTCTGTAGGTTAACAATGGATGCAAATTTACTGCAGTGCTGATATAGTGGGTTAGCAGAGAGCCCTGATAAGTGAGTTGCTAATATTTTGGGTTAACAACAGATACTAGATTAGCGCAGTGCAAATACTGTAGGTTAACAACAAATGCTTGATTAGCATGGTGCTAATATGTTAGCAGTAGATTCTAGATTATCACAGTGCTAATAATATGGGTTAACAGTAGATGCTAAATGAGTAGAGGCTAATGCAATGGGCTGACAGTTGACGCTGGATTAGCGCAGTGCTAATATTTTGAATTAGTGATGGCCTTCTCACCTGCACCATAGCCTTGGCCTCGGTGGAGCTGCTGGTGCCCGTCTTGCCGCCGCCCTGCCTCTGCCAGGAGACGGATGGGCGTGGCCTCCCTGTGGCATGGCACTCCAGGTTGATGGCCTCACCCACCCGCACCCGAATGGGACCCTTGGGGGTGGCCTGCACTTTGGGGGCATCTAAGGGACGAGGGGAGCACCCAAACTGTGAGCAAACATTGAGCGAACCCTATAGTGTAGGCCCTGTGGGATGCTCACTGTGTATGCTGGTTTTGGTCCCTTAAATCACAAGTGGGTCTAACAAACAAGAGATCGCATTACAAAGCCTCGTGAGATTTTAACCACACGAGGGGTTCTCGGCCCAGGATCTGGAGGGCCACAGGCTCTACTGGTTGTCCGTTTCATCGTAACACCAGAAACTACTTCAGATCCCTGACCACAAGATGAGGTAGCAAGCCACATTTATCGATCAATGAACTCCTGGTAGCCACAAGACGAAAACCCGGCACACACTGCCAGCCTGCCTGGATCAGGATTGAGAAGTTTAAATCTTGTGAGACGTTGTTATGCGGTCTCCTGTCAGACGTGCTGCCAGAGGAGCAGGCTGCTCAGCACGCTCGGCCCTGTCTCAGCAGGTTTAGGCTTACGCACACTGGATGGTCAGAGAGGCGGAACTGGTGGACCTCCCGTGTGCATTGGTGCCCACACAGCGGTAGGTGCCCTGGTTGCCGAGGCGCGAGTTGGAGATGGTCAGGACAGAGCCGTCCGGTCCCATTTTCACATTGTCTGCAGTGGAGAGAAGAGTGAGCACACTGACTGTCTGGAGTGTAACATGTATAGGAGATCCCAACACACCTACACATTAAAACACACACATACAACACACACACACACCAACATACACACACGCACAAACACACACACCTACATGCACAAACACAAAAATACACAAATGTGCACACACACATGCATGCACACCCACACGCAGACACACAACCACTGTGTGTACGTACATATACACGTACAATTGCACAGGCACACATGCAGACACACACACTCAGATAATGTCTGTGTGTTCAAAAGAAGCCCAAATTACAAACACTTGAACTTCTCCAAGAGGAGAAACATCTGCAGATATTTCAAATTCAAGTGAGCAGTCAGTCTATGGGTACAGATGAAGTCACCTGCCAGCGGTTGGTTGTTGATTTTCTTCCACTCCAGCTGGATTGGCTGAGCTCCACTCTGAATGAGACAGCGGAGGCTGACCGAGTCGCCCTGCCTGACAACCGCATTACGAGGCTCCACGGACAGGACAGGTGTCTGCTCACCTGGGACAGGTACAACAAAATCCCACTCACATCTCAGCATTGCCACTTTCTGTGTACATAATGCGGGCTTTTGTCATCATACATATTTTGTCCTGCTCCTTTTATTTTTAAATTGAACTGAATAATAACCCCGGATTTGCTTGCAGAGAGCAAACATTTTCCCATAAAGAGTGTCCCATAATCTGGAGATAAGCACTTTGGATAATATGGAAATCCTAAGCATTTATGAGAATACAGGTAACTGAAGTGCAGGTGTGATGAACGACCGAATACCTGTCTGAGTCCCTGCTCCCTGTGGGGGGATCAGCGGGTCACCTGATCCTTAGGGATGAGGGGAAGGGAGAGAGAGAGGAACAGCACAGTAAAAAGGAAGCAATCCCAGTTTACAAATTATTATGACAATGATAATTATTATTGTTTTTATTATTAGGGGACCTGTGGGACAATGCGGTGCTGTGGAACTGTTTCTGTTGCTCAGAGGTTGCAGGTTCAATTCCCATGTGGGTCACGGTCAGCGTACGCTTGGCACTTCACACAAGCTGAATTGTCTTAGTAAACATTCAGCTGTATAATTAGCCTGCAAGAGCACTATGTTACTGCAAAATGCAGAAATGCATCTGGATACTCTTCCCACCAGAGTAGTTTGGGTTTTGGCAGCCCTGACCTGATTCAGTAGTTCAGGTGAACATGATTGAGGGCGGGACTGCCATTGGGTCGAGGGGGGCGGAGTGAGGGGTCGGAGCAGACGTTCCGTTTGGCTCCAATATGCCACCCTAACAGACATGGCCCACCTTTGACATCTGACAGCCAGGCAGACATCACGTGTGGGTAAAATACCTGCGTTGACCCCTCAGCACCTCGACATCCTCGTAAAAAAAAAAAATAATAATAATACACATGAAATGGTACTGCTGATGTCTTACACCGTACATAAACTATGTAACCACTTAAAACTGCGCTTTTGCGCACATGTTTAGCATTTCCTTATCGTTTAGCGAAGTATAAAAGCTGTTGCTTTGGAAACAGTGCAAGTAATACATGGCATGGGTCCACATGGGTATCACACCATCAGAATAACACCAGAATGCCTCTTGAAGGGGATCCATCATTAGCCACTAACATGACAAAGGAGTAGTCATGAGAAGAGGACTGCTGATCTAGGATCAGCTTTGCATTTTAGCTGCTAAGAAATAAGGGAAGGACACGGGCAGGAAACACCTGACTGTAGATCAGTGCTGCTTTTCTGAGAAGAGTACGAATTCAGGCCCACTGAAGGTTTATTCAGTTCTGCTCAACCCTAATGTCTGTCACAGTGTGGGATTCATGTACAGCTGTTCTTTAGCACTGTCCTTCACTGTGGAATGAAAAAGCAACGTACAGATAAAATGTAACCAAACTGTATTTCAGAGAAAAACAGTCTGGATTCGAATCTATCTGGAGCCATCCAACAAAGACTGACCAAGTAGTTTGAAAAGCTCAAATATAAACTCACCAAATTATTTTCTTGAAGGACACTGCTTGAACAGCCTCGTTTATTTTAGGCATGCAGCAATACTTTTTCCACAAGTATATCATATATGCGCAAGCCCAGCTCCCTAACCATTACTCTACACTGTAACCTCTGAGCTACAAGCCCAGCTCCCTAACCATTATACTACACTGTAACCTCTGAGCTACAAGCCCAGCTCCCTAACCATTACACTACACTGTAACCTCTGAGCTACAAGCCCAGCTCCCTAACCATTATACTACACTGTAACCTCTGAGCTACAAGCCCAGCTCCCTAACCATTATACTACACTGTAACCTCTGAGCTACAAGCCCAGCTCCCTAACCATTACACTACACTGTAACCTCTGAGCTACAAGCCCAGCTCCCTAACCATTACACTACACTGTAACCTCTGAGCTACAAGCCCAGCTCCCTAACCATTACACTACACTGTAACCTCTGAGCTACAAGCCCAGCTCCCTAACCATTACACTACACTGTAACCTCTGAGCTACAAGCCCAGCTCCCTAACCATTACACTACACTGTAACCTCTGAGCTACAAGCCCAGCTCCCTAACCATTATACTACACTGTAACCTCTGAGCTACAAGCCCAGCTCCCTAACCATTACACTACACTGTAACCACTGAGCTACAAGCCCAGCTCCCTAACCATTACACTACACTGTAACCTCTGAGCTACAAGCCCAGCTCCCTAACCATTACACTACACTGTAACCTCTGAGCTACAAGCCCAGCTCCCTAACCATTACACTACACTGTAACCTCTGAGCTACAAGCCCAGCTCCCTAACCATTACACTACACTGTAACCACTGAGCTACAAGCCCAGCTCCCTAACCATTACACTACACTGTAACCTCTGAGCTACAAGCCCAGCTCCCTAACCATTACACTACACTGTGACCTCTGAGCTACAAGCCCAGCTCCCTAACCATTACAATACACTGTAACCTCTGAGCTACAAGCCCAGCTCCCTAACCATTACACTACACTGTAACCTCTGAGCTACAAGCCCAGCTCCCTAACCATTATACTACACTGTAACCTCTGAGCTACAAGCCCAGCTCCCTAACCATTACACTACACTGTAACCTCTGAGCTACAAGCCCAGCTCCCTAACCATTACACTACACCAACCTCTGAGCTACAAGCCCAGCTCCCTAACCATTACACTACACTGTAACCTCTGAGCTACAAGCCCAGCTCCCTAACCATTACACTACACTGTAACCTCTGAGCTACAAGCCCAGCTCCCTAACCATTACACTACACTGTAACCTCTGAGCTACAAGCCCAGCTCCCTAACCATTACACTACACTGTAACCTCTGAGCTACAAGCCCAGCTCCTTAACCATTATACTACACTGTAACCTCTGAGCTACAAGCCCAGCTCCCTAACCATTACACTACACTGTAACCTATGAGCTACAAGCCCAGCTCCCTAACCATTACACTACACTGTAACCTCTGAGCTACAAGCCCAGCTCCCTAACCATTACACTGCACTGTAACCTCTGAGCTACAAGCCCAGCTCCCTAACCATTACACTACACTGTTACCTCTGAGCTACAAGCCCAGCTCCCTAAACATTATACTACACTGTAACCTATGAGCTACAAGCCCAGCTCCCTAACCATTACACTACACTGTAACCTCTGAGCTACAAGCCCAGCTCCCTAACCATTATACTACACTGTAACCTCTGAGCTACAAGCCGAGCTCCCTAACCATTATACTACACTGTAACTTTTGAGCTACAAGCCCAGCTCTCTAACCATTATACTACACTGTAACCTCTGAGCTACAAGCCCAGCTCCCTAACCATTACACTACACTGCAACCTATGAGTTACAAGCCCAGCTCCCTAACCATTACATTACACTGTAACCTATGAGCTACAAGCCCAGCTCCCTAACCATTATACTACACTGTAACCACTGAGCTACAAGCCCAGCTCCCTAACCATTACACTACACTGTTACCTCTGAGCTACAAGCCCAGCTCCCTAACCATTACACTACACTGTAACCTCTGAGCTACAAGCCCAGCTCCCTAACCATTATACTACACTGTAACCTCTGAGCTACAAGCCCAGCTCTCTAACCATTACACTACACTGTAACCTCTGAGCTACAAGCCCAGCTCCCTAACCATTATACTACACTGTAACCTCTGAGCTACAAGCCCAGCTCCCTAACCATTACACTACACTGTAACCTCTGAGCTACAAGCCCAGCTCCCTAACCATTACACTACACTGTAACCTCTGAGCTACAAGCCCAGCTCCCTAACCATTACACTACACTGTAACCTCTGAGCTACAAGCCCAGCTCCCTAACCATTACACTACACTGTAACCTCTGAGCTACAAGCCCAGCTCCCTAACCATTACACTACACTGTAACCTCTGAGCTACAAGCCCAGCTCCCTAACCATTACACTACACTGTAACCTCTGAGCTACAAGCCCAGCTCCCTAACCATTATACTACACTGTAACCTCTGAGCTACAAGCCCAGCTCCCTAACCATTATACTACACTGTAACCTCTGAGCTACAAGCCCAGCTCCCTAACCATTACACTACACTGTAACCTCTGAGCTACAAGCCCAGCTCCCTAACCATTACACTACACTGTAACCTCTGAGCTACAAGCCCAGCTCCCTAACCATTACACTACACTGTAACCTCTGAGCTACAAGCCCAGCTCCCTAACCATTATACTACACTGTAACCTCTGAGCTACAAGCCCAGCTCCCTAACCATTACACTACACTGTAACCTCTGAGCTACAAGCCCAGCTCCCTAACCATTACACTACACTGTAACCTCTGAGCTACAAGCCCAGCTCCCTAACCATTACACTACACTGTAACCTCTGAGCTACAAGCCCAGCTCCCTAACCATTACACTACACTGTAACCTATGAGCTACAAGCCCCGCTCCCTAAACATTATACTACACTGTAACCTCTGAGCTACAAGCCCAGCTCCCTAACCATTACACTACACTGTAACCTCTGAGCTACAAGCCCAGCTCCCTAACCATTATACTACACTGTAACCTCTGAGCTACAAGCCCAGCTCCCTAACCATTATACTACACTGTAACCTCTGAGCTACAAGCCCAGCTCCACACTCTACACTGTAACCTCTAAGGGCTCTGTAACACTGCAAAGTGACGGGCTCTCCGGCTGTCAGACTGCCTTACCTGTGAGGAAGAGGGCACACAGGACTAGGGCAGTGCTGTAGATATCCATGAGGGCTGAGGGACTGTAGAACACTCTCACACTGCAGTCTGCTTTGTGGCTTTCCCCCCGAGATGAAACAGATATGCAAACAGACCCTGATCCTCTGTCAATCATTACCACAGCAAGGACAGAGACATGGAGAGAGAAAGAGAGAGAACGGGAGAGACAGAGGGAACGAGAGACAGAGTCAGAGAGAGGGAGAGAGAGAGAGAGGGAAGGAGGGAAGGGGAGAGACAGAGGGAATGAGAGACAGAGTCAGCGAGAGGGAGAGAGAGAGGGAACAGAGGGACAGAAAGAGAGAGGTACAGAGTGGAAGAGAAAGGGAAGGAGGGAGAGGGACAAAGAGGAAAAAAAGTGAGAGAGAAAGAGTTTGGTACAGTCAGGAGGGAGAGAGAGGGTGACAGAAAGAAAGACAGTGAGGGGAGAGAGAGAAGGACAAACACGTGAATGTGAGGTAAAAAATCAAGAGACCGAGATAGAGAAAGAAGAACGTTGGAGTTAAAATGAGAGAGAGGAAGAGGTAAGGTGGTCGTGGGGGGGGGGTGTTTAAGGAGGGTGGGGCGTAGCAGAGGTCACTCTTGGTATCAGAGGGCATTGCACCCCATGGTTGGAGCACCATGTGACTGGTGTTTAAACAAAGCTGGGTGCGCAGATTCACCAAGGCAAATAAGCCAAAGTCCAGAACCTTCTGAATGTATAATCCTGCTCAATTAAACTAGAAAAGGGGGGGGGGGTTAGGTGGAGTTATAATCAAAAACCTCCGAGGTGTGTCAATGTCCCCTCACTCTCTCTCACTAACTGTGGTCAGTGTCCATCCACATGGGTGACCAAACACCAGATTCACAAGCACAGCAGAGGAGGGTGTGTTGATGGAAATCAGGTGGCAGAAAAAGGGCAAAGCCATTTGGAGGGGCTGTTTGTTTCAGTGCCACAAATGAAGCATACTCATTATGTCAACGCTTTGTGCTTCTCACTCTAATTGACCTGAGCATAGAAACTACATTACGAATCAACCCACTCACCTCTGTTTGCTCCCGAGAGAGGGAACATACCTGAGCAAGGGGTTCTGGGAAGTGGAGTCCCAGTGGAATGGGATGTGCATCTGCTCCTTCTCCCTACATAAATGACCTTAATAAGAACTAGCTACATTTGGAAAAGGCCACAAAACTCTGAGGTTTAGCAGCTGTGAATCTAACAAAGGTAATCCACAAAGGTTCAGACAGAATCTGTAAGCAGGTATAAACCTGTAAAATGATGTTTGATATAACTAAAATTATAGTTCTGAATATGGGATGTCTTATTTCCTTCTGAGACAAAGGATTGGCCTCTACAGACTGCTTTTAGGTCCTTAAATTCTCCCCCAGCTCCTTAAAGTGCTCACATGTGGAACCACGTTTTATGGCAAAACTGTTAATCAGTTATTCATAATTAATGCTGTATATTTGTTTTTCATCAAAACCACATATAGACTGTGGTGTGCAGTTCTGGGAGGTGCAAAATAAGAACCACAGAGAGACTTAAAAGTACAAAGAAGTTACATTAATTCCAGCTCTGCAGTGTAAAAGGTATGGAGGAAAAACTTCAGTCTTTGCCCCAGGCTGCTGGCAGCCTGTAGTCTAATGGCTGAGGTACATGACTGGGACCCCTGAGGCTGGCAGCCCAAGCCCCAGTCCAGCCACAGCAAGAGCACCACTGCTGTTGGGCCCTTGAGCAAGGCCCTTAACCCCACGTTGGGGATTGGCCCTTGGCTAGCCTAATCAACTGTAAGTCACTTTGGATAAAAGCGTCAGCTAAATGACTATAATGTAATGTCTTTGTCACAGGAGACTGGTTGGGGTTTTGCCCCAGGCTGCTGGCATACACACACCCTCTGATAACAGAGCGAGAGCCATCATACACCCTATCTAACTACCTTCATCTGTTGCCATCCCAGAGCGTAATGATAGGCCTGCATCTAACTCAAATACAGGAAGCCGTGCGTTTAAAAGGTCTGGGCTTCCTGCATATGGATGTACGAAGACTTGCTTGTAAAAATGACCTTGTAAGAGTGTGGATTCTCTCTGCTGACAATGGTGTCATTATCCTCTCCTCTCAGAGACGTGGCAAATACTGACATTTTTATTGATGGCTACAACCTCCATTGCTGTGATAGGATGACGAAAGGAGGGGGTATGGCCATATGGTACAATTTCAATACAAGTGACTTATCATGGAGGCAAAGCTGGAAAGTGGCACCATCTAGTGGACAAGATTGAGAACAACAATTCAGAGAGAAAAAAGGTTCAAGGTCAGGATGAATTATATATATTTTTTATTTATTCATCAAGCCAGATAGAACAAGGCACTACAGTAAACAATCAATGAAAAATAACAAGATAAATGGTTCCCATATACAGATATAAGTAATTACAGGACACAGGTGGTACTAAAAGAATTAATACAACTAAATAAAGGACATTCAAGCCAATTTATCAAAGTTTTTTCCCCATCAAGGGCAGCTGTAGAACCTACGTAGATTATGAGGGAATATGATAAACTTTCATATTACTTTAGATCCAAATCTGAAACACATTCTTTCTCTTTTAAAAACAGAAAAGATTTACTGCTGATTTCAAATGGGAAACTTTGATTCTCCATGAATATCACAACCATGAAAACAGGTGTCCACAGAAAAATAAGAACAGAACTGCAAAATAGTTAAATATATTACTCATAATAAAATGACTGAATTTACAATTTTCAGAATTGATATACAGGTTTCATTACAATACAGTGAAATCATGACAGAAATGATCACATATTAAGTTTAGAGTGACTCAGTGTCCCTCCCACTGGTAGACACCACAGATACTGGTAGATGGTTTTTACCCCCAAAAAATAAAGAAAAAAATGACAGAAAAGCAAAAGTAAAAATACAATTTTCACAGTGAATGGGAGGAAGAGTTCTTTTTTACGACAGTGAAAGAAAAGTGTGCATGTCTCATTTGTGGGGCGACCGCAAAGCGGCACAACGTGGAGAGACGTGTCGCAAAAGCTTCCATGGTAACTACCCACCTGGCAGCGCAATATGGGCGGAAAAAGCCCGTGAGTTAAAGGCAGCTTTGGGCAAACAGCTCTTTATTATTACAGGTGAACCGTCCAACTTTATTAATATTCATAATACCCTTCATAGGACTCAGTATCCTTCAAGTAGCTCTCAGTTTCAACAAGGATGGTGACCCCTGCTCTAGAGGGAGGAGAAGGGGATGAGAGAAGAGAGAAGGCAGGTACCCTAGCGGAGGGAGGAGAGGGGGATGAGAGAAGAGAGAGGGCAGGTACCCTAGAGGAGGGAGGAGAGGAGGAAGAGAGAAGAGAGAAGGCAGGTACCCTAGAGGAGGGAGGAGAGGAGGAAGAGAGAAGAGAGAAGGCAGGTACTCTAGAGGAGGGAGGAAAGGGGGAAGAGAGAAGAGAGAAGGCAGGTACTCTAGAGGAGGGAGGGGAGGGGGATGAGAGAAGAGTGAGGGCAGGTACCCTAGAGGAGGGAGGAGAGGAGGAAGAGAGAAGGCAGGTACTCTAGAGGAGGGAGGAGAGGGGGAAGAGAGAAGAGAGAGGGCAGGTACCCTAGAGGAGGGAGGAGAGGAGGAAGAGAGAAGGCAGGTACTCTAGAGGAGGAGGAGAGGGGGATGATAGAAGAGAGAAGGCAGGTACCCTAGAGGAGGGAGGAGAGGAGGAAGAGAGAAGGCAAGTACCCTAGAGGAGGGAGGAGAGGAGGAAGAGAGAAGAGAGAAGGCAAGTACCCTAGAGGAGGGAGGAGAGGGGGATGAGAAAAGAGAGAAGACAGGTACTCTAGAGGAGGGAGGAGAGGAGGAAGAGAGAAGGCAAGTACTCTAGAGGAGGGAGGAGAGGGGGATGAGAGAAGAGAGAAGGCAGGTACCCTAGAGGAGGGAGGAGAGGAGGAAGAGAGAAGGCAGGTACCCTAGAGGAGGGAGGAGAGGGGGATGAGAGAAGAGAGTAGGCAAGTACCCTAGAGGAGGGAGGAGAGGAGGATGAGAGAAGAGAGAAGACAGGTACTCTAGAGGAGGGAGGAGAGGAGGAAGAGAGAGGGCAAGTACCCTAGAGGAGGGAGGAGAGGGGGATGAGAGAAGAGAGAGGGCAGGTACCCTAGAGGAGGGAGGAGAGGGGGATGAGAGAAGAGAGAGAGCAGGTACTCTAGAGGAGGGAGGAGAGGGGGATGAGAGAAGAAAGGCAGGTACCCTAGAGGAGGGAGGAGAGGGGGATGAGAGAAGAGAGAGGGCAGGTACTCTAGAGGAGGGAGGAGAGGAGGAAGAGAGAAGAGAGAAGGCAGGTACTCAAGAGGAGGGAGGAGAGGGGGATGAGAGAAGAAATAAGGCAGGTACTATAGAGGAGGGAGGAGAGGGGGATGAGAGAAGAAAGGAGGCAGGTACTCTAGAGGAGGGTGGAGAGGGGGATGAGAGAAGAGAGAAGGCAGGTACCCAAGAGGAGGGAGGAGAAATAAAGGAACACCATTCAATTGATTTAAATTTATTATGAAGATCTTTCAAACTTCATTTCTGAAAATTAGAAATGAATAAATGAATTCTGGAAGAACCAAAGTATTTACAAAAACCGACCCACTACCACAAAAAAAAAACATAATATACAATTATTTCCAAACAAGTCAGTTGGCACAAAGTGCTTCAACAAAAAACTAATAAAGCATCAAAATGAACAATTCTGCAAAAAAATACTGTTGCCATCTACAGATAATAACAGTACTTACAATGAAATTAAATCCCATCTTGACACAGCTGAGTTTGATTCAGACTTCCCTGTAGAACACAGGAGTCTATCCCAGCATGCACAGGGACACTGAGGAGTCATAATCCAGGTTAAACCCGGGATAGAGCGGCTCAGTGAAGGTGGTGTGGAAAGTGTGCAGGAGGGTCAGTGTGTCAGAGGAGATGTCGTAGAAGGACAGAGTGCCGGCCGGCCAGTCCAGGTACACTCCTACTCTGTGGGAGGAGAGAGAGGCGGGGGGGGAGAGCTCAATGTTGCTCCCATTGTGCCGGGCTGAGTAATGGCCCTTATCACACCTCAGGCTCCAGGACTTGTCATTGCCACCGAGGTCACAGTCAGATCCCCATTCTTTCCTGCCGATTCCTTCATACGCCACTCCAATCTTAACCCACCTGCTCCACTCAGCCTCCCAGTAGCAGCGCCCACACAGACCTTCTCTGCACAGCACCTGGGGATAGCACGTAAATCTGTCTGGGTGATCAGGATATGGTTCCTCTTTACCCCCTGTGTGTGTCACCCTCCTGCCCCCCTCAGACAGAGACAGGTATCTGTGTGCTGTGTTGGGGTCCAGTGTGAGCTGACAGGCATCTGCAGACAAGGAGGTTAGAAGAGACAAAATCTCCATCAGAACATACTGGATCAGAACCAGGAGTCTAGTACTATGCTGTGTGTGCATGCGTGTGTGTGTGTGTGTGTGTGTGTGTGTGAAGATGTACTGTGAATGAATGGGTACAGAGCTGATGAGAGAGATGTCACAGGAAGAGAGAAGGCAGGTACTCTAGAGGAGGGAGGAGAGGGGGATGAGAGAAGAGAGAAGGCAGGTACTCTAGAGCAGGGAGGAGAGGGGGATGAGAAAAGAGAGAAGGCAGATACTCTAGAGGAGGGTGGAGAGGGGGATGAGAGAAGAGAGAAGGCAGGTACACTAGAGGAGGGAGGAGAGGAGGATGAGAAAAGGGAACAGCCAGGTAATCTAGAGGAGGGAAGAGAGGGGGATGAGAGAAGAGAGAAGGCAGGTACTCGAGAGGAGGGAGGAGAGGAGGGTGAGATATTAGCAGTATTTTTTCTCCAAACATGTTCCCTCCAGCCCTCCTCCTTCTGTTAATCTCTTTCTCCTTTTTAAAGCCCTCAGTACAGACACACTCACATTTCCTCGGTCCTGCTTTGAGCCTGATCTCTCCTCCATGGTCCACACTGTAGGAGCAGAAGAACAGAGACACAGACTGACTGACTGTCTATGAAGTGCAGTGTGAAGCTCCACACTGTCAGGACTTTACTGATCAGCTGAAAATGTCTCTAGTTTTACTATGAACACAGCGGCACTCTACAAGCACAGAGGAGCAGAACTTGGATTTGTCCCAGAATGCAGAGGGAGTGCTTATAGCAGGAGAGGAGCTCAGTACAGCAGCCTCTCTCTCACCATTCCTGACTCCCACAAACTCCCACTCTGTACTTACTTCAGTTTCTCCAGTTCACAGCTGGGGTCCTCCAGTACAGCAGAGAGCGCTCTCACTCCTGAGTCTCCTGGGTGATTGTAGCTCAGATCCAGCTCTCTCAGGTGTGAGGGGTTTGAACGCAGAGCTGAAGCCAGAGATGCACAGCCTCTCTCTGTGACTTGACAGCCTGACAGCCTGCAGAGAGGAGGAGGAAAGAGATCTTCACTCTTCTCATTCGGTAGAAAAGGCCGGAACAATCATATCTGAATCTGGTATGTTAAAACATCCCTTAATGCCTTGCAGAGGAGACCTTGAAATAAAATTCACAATTTATCACACACTAACCAATCAGCAAACCATATAATTACACATCACGAAAAATAAAAAATTCTAGTTACTGTAAATGGCTGAAAATAGCTACTGTATTGTTGATATGGGTCAGTTATGTTCGTATTCAGGATAAGGACACACTACTATATGTACCAGATTTAATATATGACTTAACATTGTATAATTTCACGACTGTGAGACGGCCGCAAATAACTCCAATGACCTAATGAAGTGGCTTTGCCAAGCCCATGAATATGCTTAAGATGATGAGAGGAATAGTGCACAGCTCAACATAAATTTATATAGTATAAATCGGAATAAAATAATACATTTTTCTTCTAATATTAATGACCCCACACTGTGTCTCCGTTTCTCTGATGGACATCTAATTAGGACATAACTGACCCAGTTAACACCACAGCAAAATTATGAGAAATTTCACATTTTTCATGTTCTATAATTATATGGTTTGCAGATTTTAAATTTGAATTTTTCTTCAAGGTTCCCTTTGTAAGGGATTCAAGGGTATTTTAATACATCAGAGTCAGATTAACTGTATAATATAAAAATGTTGTTTTACAAGAAAGATACTAAATATAAATACATATTAATGAAACTGTAAACATGAATAAATAAATGAACTGATCTTTACTTTGTAGAAATTGACTTTTCAGTATATTTCAGTTTACAGAAAGTACAACATGTTGAATTTTTGACAGATTTGCTGTTTCTAAACTGAGACTCTTGAGGAAATGTGTGCATTATATAAGTATTATGTCATCAGTACTTTCATAGTAATGTGATTAATAAAATGTATTTAAGCACCCGGAGTTTATCGAATGAAATGTAACTATCAAAGAGTTACATGCAGTCACATCAAATATATAATTATTAAATAAGTCATTTTTAACTGCACCACTCACCTCAGAGTCTGTAGCCGACAGTGTGGATTACTCAGTCCAGCACAGAGCAGCTCCACTCCTGGATCTCCCAGGTTATTGTTGCTGAGGTCCAGTGTCTGTAGTTTACAGTTTGGACTCTTTAATCCAGCACAGAGCAGCTCCACTCCTGGATCTCCCAGGTTGTTGATGCTGAGGTCCAGTGTCTGCAGTTTACAGTTTGGACTCTTTAATCCAGCACAGAGCAGCTCCACTCCTGAATCTCCCAGGTTATTGTTGCTGAGGTCCAGCTCTATTAGGGCTGAGGTGACAGACTGGAGAGCAGAGGCCACGATTTCACAGGACTTCTGTGTGAGATTACAGCCAGAAAGCCTGCAAAGACCAGAGAGGCTTCATGTAAACAGTATTACGAAACATATTTCTTCTCCAGTAGCCTACAACAAAAACCCTGGTTAGTTTAAATTATTTTAAAAAGTTGAGTAAACTCATTGCCTGACCTCGACATACGAGTGACCCAATTTACGAGAGTTCCAAGTTAGAAAAAATGACGATTTTTTGCTTCAAGTTACGAGTTTTACCTCAAAAGCAAAACAATGGATATTTCCTGTATATATTCTATTTGTGAGCCACTTTCTGGGTATTTGCTTCAAAACCACAAGCCTTTTTGTTTTGTCTTTTTTTGTTCAGTTACAGTGTACAGTTAGAGTAATGATAGCCTGGCAAGTGACAAGGGATAGTTACAGTCAGACAGCAGGCAGTCAGGTAACACAACAAGGCAGGATAATAACGTTAATAAGACACACATGAAAAGTTACAGAATAAATATTTCTTGACATGTTTTTTTTTTTGTTTTTGAGACTTTGTCAGACTTTGTTTCAAGTACAAAAGTTTTCATTATGAATTGGCTTGTAGTTTTTGGCATTAGAAATATTATAATGCAGACAAATGCAACAACATAAAATCAGCAAACCACACGTATGACAGACACAAACAGACATATTTAATTCACGTCGACAGATTATTATTTATCCTCATGGAACCACTGGGCAGCACACAAAAGTTGTCACAAGTTCAGTTCTATAGCAAGAAAGGATATCAGTAAAGCAACCTCTTCCTCACCATTCCTGACTCCCACAAACTCCCACTCTGTACTTACTTCAGTTTCTCCAGTTCACAGCTGGGGTCCTCCAGTACAGCAGAGAGCGCTCTCACTCCTGAGTCTCCTGGGTGATTGTAGCTCAGATCCAGCTCTTTCAGGTGTGAGGGGTTTGAACGCAGAGCTGAAGCCAGAGAAGCACAGCCTCTCTCTGTGACTTGACAGTGTGACAGTCTGCAGAGAGCAGGAGGAAAGAGATCTTCACTCTCATCATTCTGGAAAAAAAGCAGGAACAACTACGACCGACTCTGATGTGTTATAATACACCTTCATTCCTTACAAAAGGGACCTTGAATACAAACTAAAAAATGTATCATTTAATTACCAATCGACAGGTTATGAAAATTCAAGCACATTTCATACAGGAAGGAACTCAATATACTTAGCACAAGCAGCTGGGATACAAAAATAGCAATTAAAAGTAACAAGATCAAAAGAAATTAAATACCCTTACTTAAAAGTGTCAATGAAAAACTATGATTTCAGTTCTTTTTCTTAAACCCTTTAATGTTTCAGTATTTCTTAGTCATATATCTAATATGAGGTTCAGGTTAGAGTCTAGGCTACTCCAAACTTTCTTACTAGTGCCTTGCTTTTGAGTAACAAAGAGACAAGACAGGCATTGTGTATTTATGTCTGAGCCTTTGTACCTCAGACTAACATGTCAGCAGGGACGCACAGATTGATCGAGTACCGATCGATATCAGCCAATATTTGCTGAGCATCAGTTGGGCCCTTCGGTTCCCCTTCATTTGCAGACCATGAGAGCCGATTGCTTCACACAGTATGTCTGGTTGTAAGGGTTTATTATGGTTGAATGCCATTGGAGGGTTAATTGTGTTACTGTCATTTGTGAATGGCCGGGGGAAAAAGTTGTTTTGATAAATTGTTTTATTCATTCACAAGCAGAAACACATTTAGTGCATATGTGCATGTCACAGTGCTGCTGGTGGATAAAAGGGGAAAAAGCCCAAAGAGCAATAGGGCTGCTTAGTGCTTTTTGTTCCTAGTCTGAAACATTCACTGATGAAATAAGATTCATATGCAAGGATACAGCGGCCCATTGGTGTTATACATGGAGAAGGGTTTAGAGATCTGTTCCCTGAGATGGAGCCCAGATATAAAATCACATAGCAAGCTCCAGCCATAAAAACTGTATTTAACACCGGCACTGAAAACATAATGACCATACTGACAGACAGACTGTCTTTCTGACCACTGATGGACATCGCTGGTATGTGACTGTCACAACTCACTATCTCAGACTCACGCAAACTTACCATGCTTAGTTCGCTTAGGAGCTAAGAAAGCCACTCAAATAACAAAAATATCAACGGCAGGTACTTAAAATAACTGTAGCCTACCCTAAATTTTATTTTAACTCTCATTATCATGACAATAAATTTGAAGATGTGTTACAATCCAGCCAACAAAGAATGGATGTTCTGCAACCAGGGATGGAATTAACAATTACAATTACTCTCGTTACTGTAACAAAATACATTTTTTGTGTACTTTGTGTGCTTATTTATTAAAAACTCATTTTACTTTTACTTAAGTGTGTTTATTTTGAGGTATTGAACTTTGCTACAATTTAAATTGCCTCCGTTACAGAGAAAAAAAAAGAGTCTCCATGAACTACACGCCAGGAAATGACGTGATCTCCTATGCCAAGACAGCAAGTCAGTTGGTCATTCCATGCCAGGTGGTCAAGACGAAATGCCACAGAAGTGAACTGGAGTAAAAAAAAATAATAAATGGACACACAAGACCTAAATGCAGAGCTAAATGAATCTGAATCCAATCACGTTCAGCTGAGGCTGAAGTTGAACATGAAGAAAATCCTTGGCCACATTTCAGGGACCAATTCAACTTCAAGTCCAAGAAAGGCGACAGCTTCATTATGTAGTGTAAGCTATGTTTGCCCAAAAATGTGGAGATAGCCGCTTGCAAAAACTGCATCCAACCTGTGCATGCATGTGCAGTAAGTTAATTAACTGTAGCCACTGAATTTCAAATTTATCCATGGTAATAGCCAGTAGCTTTGCTGATGCTGGTTCACAGGGTATTGTATGTGACTCTCACAGCACATATATACATATTGTATACATACTGCTGCTTGAAAGTTTGTGAACCCTACAAATACGGTCATTATTTTTGTAAAAAATATGACCTTATTAAAAGTACATCAAAACCCCAATTCATAATACAGACATTCCAAATAATGGACACAAACAAAAAAAATGTATTTTCATCATTTACTTAACAAAAGTGGTTTATTTAACAAAAACTCAATTTCTCATGTGGAAAAATATGTGAATCCCTTTAGTCAATAGCTTGTGGCACCTCCTTTAGCAGCAATTACTTCAATCAAACATCTTCTATAGTGACTGATCAACTCATCTCTCGCATCTGCTTTGGGGGATTTTTGCCCACCCCTCCTTGCAGAGCTTAGCCAGTTGAGTGAGGTTGGAGGGGCATCTGGTATGAACTGCCCCCCTCGGGTCCGGCCACAGCATCTCAATCGGATTCAGGTCCGGACTCTGACTTGGCCAATGCAGAGTGCCAATCTTCTTTTTCCTCAGCCATTCCTTGGTTGGTTGCTGGAAAGCGTCGGGTCATTATCTTGTTGCATGACCCATTTTTGGCCCAGCTTCAACTCCACGACTGATGGCATTCCATTCAAGAATTCCTTGATAAACCTCAGAATTCATGGTTCCCTTGATCACGCAGAGTCATCCAGGTCCCGAGGAAATAAAGCAGCCCCAGATCTTCACATTCCCACCACCGTGCTTCACTGTTGGGAGAAGGTTCTTTTGGTGGTATGCAGTGTTGGCGTTTCGCCACACATGACGGTTTTGATTGTGACCAAACAGTTCAATTCTGGTCCAGAGAATGGACTTCCAGAAAGCTTCAGGTTTGTCCAAAGTTGAGACGGGCAGCTTGGTTCTTTTTTGAGAGCAGAGGCTTCTTCCTAGCTACCCTCCCAATGAATCTCATGTCTATTCAATTTTCTTCTGAATGTTGAAGTCAAGTTGAACGCTCTCAATTTGTAGATTATTTGCCTCACAGCGGACAGATGGAGCTCAGATCTTTTGGAGATGATTTTATAGCTTATATATGCTCTCACTATACTCTTCCTGACATCCTTTGAGATCTCCTTTCCTCTTGGCATGGTTCTCCTGTATGGGTACTGATAGATTCCAGGTTTTTATTATTTTATTTAAGGCTTCCTGTAGGTGACAGAACTGGGTTCTATTCTCTATTCGTACTTTGCGACACCTCCGCATTTGGCCTAGCCAGCTCCAGTCATCAACCAAACATTTGCATTTCTGTAGGGTATCCTGTCGCCACAGCATACCCCTGCTAATAGCTCTCCCAGGGTTCCCATGAAGGGACAAGACCAGTCGTCTCCGGCCCGCTATTTATCTCAATCCTTTGATATGTATGACCATGAACTGTATATCAACACACCACACAATCTGATTCTTTAGAGATTCTCTCGGCACAGGCAGGCCGAATATTTTGAGGATATCTATCCCTTGTGCACTGTAATAAAAAACTCTATATCATAAATAAAAAAGCAAGCTACACTTGTTTGCTGACCTGTTGTGGACACTTAAGCAGAACTTTATTTTGAGAAAAAAAAAAAAAAAAGACTTGGGAAAAATGTGATGGCCCACAAACAAACAAAAAAAAACAAACATTCACACACAACTCACCTCAAAATCTCTAGTTTACAGTTTGGACTCTTTAGTCCAGCACAGAGCAGCTCCACTCCTGAATCTCCCAGGTTATTGTTGCTGAGGTCCAGCTCTATCAGGGCTGAGGTGACAGACTGGAGAGCAGAGGCCACAATTTCACAGGACTTCTGTGTGAGATTACAGCCAGAAAGCCTGCAAAGACCAGAGAGACTTCATTTAAAAACACGTTTAGTTTTATGAAACATATTGCTTCTCCACTGACTGGTGAACAGAGATCCATACTGTGTCCTGTAGCTGTGCCATTACTGACTATGAACAGAGATCCATACTGTGTGTCCTGTAGCTGTGCCATTACTGAATATGAACAGAGATCCATACTGTGTCCTGTAGCTGTGCCATTACTATGAACAGAGATCCATACTGTGTGTCATGTAGCTGTGCCATTACTGACTATGAACAGAGATCCATACTGTGTGTCCTGTAGCTGTGCCATTCCTGACTATGAACAGAGATCCATACTGTGTGTCCTGTAGCTGTGCCATTACTGACTATGAACAGAGATCCATACTGTGTGTCATGTAGCTGTGCCATTACTGACTATGAACAGAGATCCATACTGTGTGTCCTGTAGCTGTGCCATTACTGACTATGAACAGAGATCCATACTGTGTGTCATGTAGCTGTGCCATTACTGACCATGAACAGAGATCCATACTGTGTGTCATGTAGCTGTGCCATTACTGACTATGAACAGAGATCCATACTGTGTCCTGTAGCTGTGCCATTACGGACTATGAACAGAGATCCATACTGTGTGTCCTGTAGCTGTGCCATTACTGACTATGAACAGAGATCCATACTGTGTGTCCTGTAGCTGTGCCATTACTGACTATGAACAGAGATCCATACTGTGTGTCATGTAGCTGTGCCATTACTGACTATGAACAGAGATCCATACTGTGTGTCCTGTAGCTGTGCCATTACTGACCATGAACAGAGATCCATACTGTGTGTCATGTAGCTGTGCCAATACTGACCATGAACAGAGATCCATACTGTGTGTCCTGTAGCTGTGCCATTACTGACCATGAACAGAGATCCATACTGTGTGTCATGTAGCTGTGCCAATACTGACTATGAACAGAGATCCATACTGTGTCCTGTAGCTGTGCCATTACTGACTATGAACAGAGATCCATACTGTGTGTCCTGTAGCTGTGCCATTACTGACTATGAACAGAGATCCATACTGTGTGTCCTGTAGCTGTGTCATTACTGACTATGAACAGAGATCCATACTGTGTGTCCTGTACCTGTGCCATTACTGACAATGAACAGAGATCCATACTGATGAACAGAACCCTAGTCTCTGCCCTGCTAGATTTAAATGGACTGTAACCTGCTGCAACCTCTTGGTTAATCTGTATTCATTTTATAACTACTTTGAAATAATTTAATTCCTTATAAAACCTGAAAAGATGCAGACCGTAAAAACTTTCCAGTAATGCAACTGATAGATGATTTAGTGCATTCATGTTATTTATTTTATCTACATGGAAGGGTAATCATTGTGCTAGGTTTTTAGTTGCGTCTTCAAGGAAGACAGTGAAGTGCATTGGCGCAAACTTAGGGGCAAAGCATTCCAAAGTTTAGGGCCAGCCACACTGAAGACCCTGTCACCCATAGTGCGAAGCCTGGAGGAGGGAATGGATAGCCGCTGGGCATCTGAGGAGCGTAGAGAGCGAGAGGGTGTGTAGGGACGAAGGAGATAGGTAAATAGGGAGGGGCTGGGCTGAGAAGGGATTTGATTACTAGCAAAAGTTCTTTATATTGATTTGCAAAAACAAATTTTTTTAAAAAAATGGATTTAATCACAGAGCAATACAATAAGAAAGCCCTTCCCCCACTGCTGCTGTATGACGACACCAGCACTTTGGAAGCAAAGTTTTAGCAAGATTTTTTTTGCCTGTAATGTATTGAGATTCTTTAACTGACCCATTTTAGAGGACAACAATAAGATGAGATTAATTTGTACTTTTTTAGGAATGTCAAATAACACACTAATATGTGTTTTTAAAGGTGCCAGTGACAGATTACCGTAGTGATATTGGTACTGGTACTTACAGAGCCTTTCTGCAGCACTTCACAGCTGGGACCAGTCTCCTATGGCCCTCATATGAGGTGTTGTATTTCCTCAGGTCAAACTCATCCAGAACCTTCTCTGACATCAGGAGCACATAGGCCAGGGCGGAGCAGCGTCCAGGTGAGATCCTTCTAGTTGAATGATTCTCTGAGCTCAGGTATTTTTGGACTTCCTCCACAAGAGAATCACTCTTCAGTTCTGACAGACAGTGGAACAGATTGATGCACCTCTCTGGGGAGGGATCTTGCCTCTTGAAGTCCTTGATGAACTTCACAGTTTTCTTGATGCTCTCTGAGTAACTTCCTGTCCGTGTCAGCAGGCCTCGGAGTTGGTTCTGAATTGATTCCAGCGAGAGGCCAAGAAGGAATCGAAGGAAAAGGTCCAGGTGTCCATTCTTACTGTCCAAGGCCTTCTGAACAGCTTTTCTGTGCAGATAATACAATGCATGTTCCTTGAGGAGCAACTTTTCACTGAAAAACGACTTCAGTGTGTCATAACGCTTGGCTGTGAAAGCATGAAGCACATACAAAGCACCCAGAAACTCCTGGATGCTCAGATGCACAAAGCAGTAGACTTTCCTCTGATAGAGCACACACTCCTCTTTAAAGATCTCTGTGCACACCCCAGAGTACACGGACGCTTCAGTGACATCAATGCCACACTCTCTCAGGTCCTCTTCATAAAACATCAGATTGCCCTTCTCCAGGTGCTGAAAGGCCAGTCGCCCCAGTTTCAGAATCATGTCTTTATCCGACTCAAGGTGCTTCTGTGGATCCATCTCGTTTTTCCCTGCATACTTCTGATTCTTGATGTTGGTCTGAATGAGCAGGAAGTGTGTGTACATTTCAGTCAGAGTTTTGGGGATTTCTCCACTCTCAGCTCCACCCAACAGTTGCTCCAGGACAGTCGCTGAAATCCAGCAGAAGACTGGCATGTGACACATGATGTAGAGACTCCTGGATGACTTTATGTGTGAGATAATTCTGCTGGCCAGGTTCTGATCTCTGAACCTCTTCGTGAAGTACTCCTCCTTCTGTGGGTCATTGAACCCTCGGACCTCTGTCACCCGGTGGACACACTCAGGAGGGATCTGATTGGCTGCTGCTGGCCGGGTGGTGATCCAGAGGAGAGCAGAGGGAAGCAGATTCCCCTTAATGAGGTTGGTCAGCAGCTCGTCCACTGTGGATGTCTTTGTTACTTCAGACAGTATCTCACTGTGGTGGAAATTAAAGGGAAGCCTGCTTTCATCTAGTCCATCAAAGACGAACAAAATTTTCTGAGAATCAAAATCTGTGGTTTCAATTCCTCTCACTTCAGGGTGGAAGAGATTCAGAAGCTCAAGGAGACTGCACTGCGCATCCTTAATCAAGTTAAGCTCCCGAAAAGGAAGGACAAACATGAGATCAACATCCTGATTGGCTTTCCCTTCTGCCCAGTCCAGAATGAACTTCTGCACAGAGACGGTTTTTCCAATGCCAGCGATTCCCTTTGTCAGCACAGTTCTGATGGGTTTCTCTTGTCCAGGTAAGGGTTTAAAGATGTCGTTGCAGCTGATTGCAGTGTCTTGTGTGGTCTGTGTCCTGGATGCCGTCTCAATCTGCCACACCTCGTGTTCGTTATTGACCCCCTCACAGTCCCCCTCTGTGATGTACAGCTCTGTGTAAATGCTGCTGAGGAGGGTGTGTGATCCTGGCTTTGCGAGCCCTTCAAATATGAACTCAAACCTGCTCTTCAGACTGCATTTCAGCTTCTCTTGGATTCTCTGCAGACATGCATCTATAAAAATTGAGACCATCATAAAACCAAAAACAGTCACATGTGTAGAACTAAAGAATATTGTATTTCAGATAGTGTATGTAGGTTGTGTCAGTATACAACACAGTAGATTCAGGCTGGTTTACATTATTTTATACAGACAGAGTGTCAGTATCTTTAACAGAGCTTTCATATGTTAACCGAGTAAGACTTTCCAAGTGCTGTCCAGTTTCAGTTCATACAGACAGAGTGTCAGTATCTTTAAGAGAGCTTTCATATGTTAACCGAGTAAGACTTTCCAAGTGCTGTCCAGTTTCACTTTATGACCATTATTTTATCATAAATACAGTAAAAATATCATACCACTTTCTCCATCCTGATTCTGTTGATGGAAATATAGTGATGGAGCTTCTATAATCACCGACTGCAGGGAAATAAAGACAGATGTTAAACCACAGCCAGCAGGGCTGAATGTATGTGTATAATGAAAAGCAGAGGATAAGAAGATTAACTGTAGAGAACACAGTACATCTCTGTGGAGCTGCTGGCGGGGTCTCTGCTGCTGTCCTGCGGACTCCATGTAGCAGTGAGCAGGAAGTGCAGGACTGGGCACTTCCTGTTGGGGTTCCTGTATGAGCCCAGCCAGCTCTGTGTGGGGGTGGAGCACGGGCCGGGTTCTGGACCTCTTCCTGCACTGGGGACAGGCGTAGTGTTCTGCAGAACCAGGATGGGACCAGTAGCTGCTAATGCACTGTCTGCAGAAACTGTGTCGACAGCGGATAGAGACCGGATCCATCACCACCTGCTCACACAGCGCACACCTGGAGGACAGGAGACTCAGCAGTGAAGCACTGCGAACACAAGCCTGTGTCTTTAGGTAGCAAAATTCACCCAGTAGCTTCAATCCTGGCATGTCTTTGCTTATTACCCATTCAGTAACAGTGCAAGGTAATGCTTAGGTCTGTCATAAATGTACTGCCAATATAGCAGCGAATCAAAATCAAAGGCAGCAAAAATCTGTCTACTGACCAAATGTTCTCACTCACAGTCTGAACAGTGAAATGAGCAGGAATTGCTCCAACAGGATAGCAAAACTATTTGACCTACTCAGAGAAACTCATCCGCTTGGAAACTCACCAACAGACAAAGTTACCAAATTCTCCATGAGTTGCCACCTAGCTAGCTTCAAAAACAGTGACAAATTACAATTATTACTGTTTTAATGTTACAATTCAAATGATTATACGTTATATTTGACACTGTCTATAGCTAGATATCAATTAGTTTTGTTTGTAAGCCTTCATGCTGTAAAAGAAATAATTTTATTCTCTACTCATTACAGATCTCCATTTCACAAACTTTTAGAATTTATGTTCAACTTCTGTGATCCTGTTATCAGGAACTTAAAAAAACAAGATTCTGAGAAAAGAAAATAACAAACTTATGACGGCAGAGGGATACAGGACAACCAAAATATGAGAGAAGAGCGCCACCAGGAGCCAGATAACACAATCGAATGTTGTATTTTATTGGACCCGTACTTATGAATATTCATACTATACACATGCTGAAACTTGAAATTTGACGTTCCTACAGCTTGATTTTCATCAATTATGACAGCCAACATGTTGAGCTATCCCCTTACCATTTTGATCGCAATGCTAACGGATTCAATTGTTCATTTTGCTTCCTTAATCTATGCTTGAGCCATTAGCACCTCTACTCTGGACACGGTGATCTCACCTTGGATCAGCTGGAAAGTCACCACTGCTGAACTTAATGGGTCGGTCCATGGAGACGTCACTCTTTACAGACACACAGCTGGGAACTGGTGACTCTGGTCTCTGCACACGGACCCTGATAAAAGCAAATGGAGATGGGACACTCATTAGGCTAAGAGTTCATTACTCTTGGCCGTTTCTGTCAGAGGGAATATTGTGAAAAATAGCACTTACTGAGAGTGCATTACTGTATGGCACATTGAGTGAGCCTTCACACTGTAAAACAAACACTTTTATCCACACATTTTACATCTCAAATGCACAAACATTCAAAAAGGATCCCACTAAACATGTTTGATTTTCTAAACACCTTCTTGAAAAATCTTCATTCAAGACCCAAATTACCAGTCTAAGAGTAATTTGGATATTTGGAAGGTTGGTTTTATTGTTGATGGCAGAAAACTAGTAGGCTATCATTTATTGGCTGTGGGAAATTTCATTTGAAGCAGTCCATTTTCAAACTAGTACAAATGATGACATTTGTAATCAAAATTGGATTTCCTGTCATCTTACAAAAGATTTAGCCAATTCCATGACACTGTGTTTAATGACAGCATTTCATTTTTTAAGATTAAAAAGCGCATATCTGAAAGAAGCTAATGCTTTTAATTTGTGTGAAAACTTCACTGAGGGGATCATTATGTCCTGGTGGGACTGTAGGCACCTGGAACAAAAGTCTGAGGGGTATGAGATGAAGAACACAGTCGGAGACAGTCCTCTACTTCAGACCTAAGTAAGCACCTTGGAAAGGATAATCTGAAAAATTTGCCATTTTTCACACCTGCTCAAACATGAGGACAGTGGCCTTTCAACAGCTCTGAAGCTGGGTGGCTAGTCATTTATAGAGTTACAAAACTAAATCTGATTTTTAAAAGCGCATTCACTTTCATGATAATAATCTTACAAAATCACATCTGATCACCTTCCTAAGTTTGGGACTACTTCCACTACTGCCTGCACCCTCTTCATGCAAGACCAAACTTCATCCCTGTAAATGCAGCTCTGCAATCAGCAAACTTAACAGACTGGGCACAGCTGAACATATTTGCACCCAAGCCGAAGAATATCATGTTCTGTTTGTCAAAACCAGTCTAAGGACAATGGAATATAATACAACTACAATCTCACCATTTTCATTTCATTATAATTTCTAATGTACAGAGAAAGAACTAAGCAACCTAATTTGAAGTTCGTACAGTTTCATTTTCATCAATTTAAGAGGAGTCAGGTAGATGTCCCTGTATCCTCTGAGACGAGGTGCTAACGCGAGAAGCACTGGCTCTGGAGATATTGACATACTGTATGGAGAGAAATCCCAATGATACTGATGGGTTGCTCTGATTCTGGGAAGCTAGACAAATGGGCTTGACAGCCAACATGTTGGGCTATCCCCTTACCATTTTGATCGCAATGCTAATGGATTCAATTGTTCATTTTGCTTCCTTAATCTATGCTTGAGCCATTAGCACCTCTCCTCTGGACACGGTGATCTCACCTTGGATCAGCTGGAAAGTCACCACTGCTGAACTTAATGGGTCGGTCCATGGAGACGTCACTCTTTACAGACACACAGCTGGGAACTGGTGACTCTGGTCTCTGCACACGGACCCTGATAAAAGCAAATGGAGATGGGACACTCATTAGGCTAAGAGTTCATTACTCTTGGCCGTTTCTGTCAGAGGGAATATTGTGAAAAATAGCACTTACTGAGAGTGCATCACTGTATGGCACATTGAGTGAGCCTTCACACTGTAAAACAAACACTCTTATCCACACATTTTACATCTCAAATGCACAAACATTCAAAAAGGATCCCACTAAACATGTTTGATTTTCTAAACACCTTCTTGAAAAATCTTCATTCAAGACCCAAATTACCAGTCTAAGAGTAATTTGGATATTTGGAAGGTTGGTTTTATTGTTGATGGCAGAAAACTAGTAGGCTATCATTTATTGGCTGTGGGAAATTTCATTTGAAGCAGTCCATTTTCAAACTAGCACAAATGATGACATTTGTAATCAAAATTGGATTTCATGTCATCTTACAAAAGATTTAGCCAATTCCATGACACT
Source organism: Albula glossodonta (assembly GCA_019788955.1). Classification (NCBI taxonomy): domain Eukaryota; kingdom Metazoa; phylum Chordata; class Actinopteri; order Albuliformes; family Albulidae; genus Albula; species Albula glossodonta. Next base: position 13,911 of record JAFBMS010001137.1, on the reverse strand, counting down.
GTGTTTAATGACAGCATTTCATTTTTTAAGATTAAAAAGCGCATATCTGAAAGAAGCTAATGCTTTTAATTTGTGTGAAAACTTCACTGAGGGGATCATTATGTCCTGGTGGGACTGTAGGCACCTGGAACAAAAGTCTGAGGGGTATGAGATGAAGAACACAGTCGGAGACAGTCCTCTACTTTAGACCTAAGTAAGCACCTTGGAAAGGATAATCTGAAAAATTTGCCATTTTTCACACCTGCTCAAACATGAGGACAGTGGCCTTTCAACAGCCCTAAAGCTGGGTGGCTAGTCATTTATAGAGTTACAAAACTAAATCTGATTTTTAAAAGCGCATTCACTTTCATGATAATAATCTTACAAAATCACATCTGATCACCTTCCTAAGTTTGGGACTACTTCCACTACTGCCTGCACCCTCTTCATGCAAGACCAAACTTCATCCCTGTAAATGCAGCTCTGCAATCAGCAAACTTAACAGACTGGGCACAGCTGAACATATTTGCACCCAAGACGAAGAATATCATGTTCTGTTTGTCAAAACCAGTCTAAGGACAATGGAATATAATACAACTACAATCTCACCATTTTCATTTCATTATAATTTCTAATGTACAGAGAAAGAACTAAGCAACCTAATTTGAAGTTCGTACAGTTTCATTTTCATCAATTTAAGAGGAGTCAGGTAGATGTCCCTGTATCCTCTGAGACGAGGTGCTAACGTGAGAAGCACTGGCTCTGGAGATATTGACATACTGTATGGAGAGAAATCCCAATGATACTGATGGGTTGCTCTGATTCTGGGAAGCTAGACAAATGGGCTTGACAGCCAACATGTTGGGCTATCCCCTTCCCATTTTGATCGCAATGCTAATGGATTCAATTGTTCATTTTGCTTCCTTAATCTATGCTTGAGCCATTAGCACCTCTACTTTGGACACGGTCATCTCACCTTGGATCAGCTGGAAAGTCACCACTGCTGAACTTAATGGGTCGGTCCATGGAGACGTCACTCTTTACAGACACACAGCTAGGCACTGGTGACTCTGGTCTCTGCACACGGACCCTGATAAAAGCAAATGGAGATGGGACACTCATTAGGCTAAGAGTTCATTACTCTTGGCCGTTTCTGTCAGAGGGAATATTGTGAAAAATAGCACTTACTGAGAGTGCATCACTGTATGGCACATTGAGTGAGCCTTCACACTGTAAAACAAACACTCTTATACACTCATTTTACATCTCAAATGCACAAACATTCAAAAAGGATCCCACTAAACATGTTTGATTTTCTAAACAGCTTCTTGAAAAATCTTCATTCAAGACCCAAATTACCAGTCTAAGAGTAATTTGGATATTTGGAAGGTTGGTTTTATTGTTGATGGCAGAAAACTAGTAGGCTATCATTTATTGGCTGTGGGAAATTTCATTTGAAGCAGTCCATTTTCAAACTAGCACAAATGATGACATTTGTAATCAAAATTGGATTTCATGTCATCTTACGTGAGATTTAGCCAATTCCATGACACTGTGTTTAATGACAGCATTTCATTTTTTAAGATTAAAAAGCGCATATCTGAAAGAAGCTAATGCTTTTAATTTGTGTGAAAACTTCACTGAGGGGATCATTATGTCCTGGTGGGACTGTAGGCACCTGGAACAAAAGTCTGAGGGGTATGAGATGAAGAACACAGTCGGAGACAGTCCTCTACTTTAGACCTAAGTAAGCACCTTGGAAAGGATAATCTGAAAAATTTGCCATTTTTCACACCTGCTCAAACATGAGGACAGTGGCCTTTCAACAGCTCTGAAGCTGGGTGGCTAGTCATTTATAGAGTTACAAAACTAAATCTGATTTTTAAAAGCGCATTCACTTTCATGATAATAATCTTACAAAATCACATCTGATCACCTTCCTAAGTTTGGGACTACTTCCACTACTGCCTGCACCCTCTTCATGCAAGACCAAACTTCATCCCTGTAAATGCAGCTCTGCAATCAGCAAACTTAACAGACTGGGCACAGCTGAACATATTTGCACCCAAGACGAAGAATATCATGTTCTGTTTGTCAAAACCAGTCTAAGGACAATGGAATATAATACAACTACAATCTCACCATTTTCATTTCATTATAATTTCTAATGTACAGAGAAAGAACTAAGCAACCTAATTTGAAGTTCGTACAGTTTCATTTTCATCAATTTAAGAGGAGTCAGGTAGATGTCCCTGTATCCTCTGAGACGAGGTGCTAACGCGAGAAGCACTGGCTCTGGAGATATTGACATACTGTATGGAGAGAAATCCCAATGATACTGATGGGTTGCTCTGATTCTGGGAAGCTAGACAAATGGGCTTGACAGCCAACATGTTGGGCTATCCCCTTCCCATTTTGATCGCAATGCTAATGGATTCAATTGTTCATTTTGCTTCCTTAATCTATGCTTGAGCCATTAGCACCTCTACTCTGGACACGGTGATCTCACCTTGGATCAGCTGGAAAGTCACCACTGCTGAACTTAATGGGTCGGTCCATGGAGACGTCACTCTTTACAGACACACAGCTGGGAACTGGTGACTCTGGTCTCTGCACACGGACCCTGATAAAAGCAAATGGAGGTGGGACACTCATTAGGCTAAGAGTTCATTACTCTTGGCCGTTTCTGTCAGAGGGAATATTGTGAAAAATAGCACTTACTGAGAGTGCATCACTGTATGGCACATTGAGTGAGCCTTCACACTGTAAAACAAACACTCTTATACACTCATTTTACATCTCAAATGCACAAACATTCAAAAAGGATCCCACTAAACATGTTTGATTTTCTAAACACCTTCTTGAAAAATCTTCATTCAAGACCCAAATTACCAGTCTAAGAGTAATTTGGATATTTGGAAGGTTGGTTTTATTGTTGATGGCAGAAAACTAGTAGGCTATCATTTATTGGCTGTGGGAAATTTCATTTGAAGCAGTCCATTTTCAAACTAGTACAAATGATGACATTTGTAATCAAAATTGGATTTCCTGTCATCTTACGTGAGATTTAGCCAATTCCATGACACTGTGTTTAATGACAACATTTCATTTTTTAAGATTAAAAAGCGCATATCTGAAAAAAGCCAATGCTTTTAATTTGTGTGAAAACTTCACTGAGGGGATCATTATGTCCTGGTGGGACTGTAGGCACCTGGAACAAAAGTCTGAGGGGTATGAGATGAAGAACACAGTCGGAGACAGTCCTCTACTTTAGACCTAAGTAAGCACCTTGGAAAGGATAATCTGAAAAATTTGCCATTTTTCACACCTGCTCAAACATGAGGACAGTGGCCTTTCAACAGCTCTAAAGCTGGGTGGCTAGTCATTTATAGAGTTACAAAACTAAATCTGATTTTTAAAAGCGCATTCACTTTCATGATAATAATCTTACAAAATCACATCTGATCACCTTCCTAAGTTTGGGACTACTTCCACTACTGCCTGCACCCTCTTCATGCAAGACCAAACTTCATCCCTGTAAATGCAGCTCTGCAATCAGCAAACTTAACAGACTGGGCACAGCTGAACATATTTGCACCCAAGCCGAAGAATATCATGTTCTGTTTGTCAAAACCAGTCTAAGGACAATGGAATATAATACAACTACAATCTCACCATTTTCATTTCATTATAATTTCTACTGTACAGAGAAAGAACTAAGCAACCTAATTTGAAGTTCGTACAGTTTCATTTTCATCAATTTAAGAGGAGTCAGGTAGATGTCCCTGTATCCTCTGAGACGAGGTGCTAACGCGAGAAGCACTGGCTCTGGAGATATTGACATACTGTATGGAGAGAAATCCCAATGATACTGATGGGTTGCTCTGATTCTGGGAAGCTAGACAAATGGGCTTGACAGCCAACATGTTGGGCTATCCCCTTACCATTTTGATCGCAATGCTAATGGATTCAATTGTTCATTTTGCTTCCTTAATCTATGCTTGAGCCATTAGCACCTCTACTCTGGACACGGTGATCTCACCTTGGATCAGCTGGAAAGTCACCACTGCTGAACTTAATGGGTCGGTCCATGGAGACGTCACTCTTTACAGACACACAGCTGGGAACTGGTGACTCTGGTCTCTGCACACGGACCCTGATAAAAGCAAATGGAGGTGGGACACTCATTAGGCTAAGAGTTCATTACTCTTGGCCGTTTCTGTCAGAGGGAATATTGTGAAAAATAGCACTTACTGAGAGTGCATCACTGTATGGCACATTGAGTGAGCCTTCACACTGTAAAACAAACACTCTTATCCACACATTTTACATCTCAAATGCACAAACATTCAAAAAGGATCCCACTAAACATGTTTGATTTTCTAAACAGCTTCTTGAAAAATCTTCATTCAAGACCCAAATTACCAGTCTAAGAGTAATTTGGATATTTGGAAGGTTGGTTTTATTGTTGATGGCAGAAAACTAGTAGGCTATCATTTATTGGCTGTGGGAAATTTCATTTGAAGCAGTCCATTTTCAAACTAGTACAAATGATGACATTTGTAATCAAAATTGGATTTCCTGTCATCTTACGTAAGATTTAGCCAATTCCATGACACTGTGTTTAATGACAGCATTTCATTTTTTAAGATTAAAAAGCACATATCTGAAAAAAGCCAATGCTTTTAATTTGTGTGAAAACTTCACTGAGGGGATCATTATGTCCTGGTGGGACTGTAGGCACCTGGAACAAAAGTCTGAGGGGTATGAGATGAAGAACACAGTCGGAGACAGTCCTCTACTTCAGACCTAAGTAAGCACCTTGGAAAGGATAATCTGAAAAATTTGCCATTTTTCACACCTGCTCAAACATGAGGACAGTGGCCTTTCAACAGCTCTAAAGCTGGGTGGCTAGTCATTTATAGAGTTACAAAACTAAATCTGATTTTTAAAAGCGCATTCACTTTCATGATAATAATCTTACAAAATCACATCTGATCACCTTCCGAAGTTTGGGACTACTTCCACTACTGCCTGCACCCTCTTCATGCAAGACCAAACTTCATCCCTGTAAATGCAGCTCTGCAATCAGCAAACTTAACAGACTGGGCACAGCTGAACATATTTGCACCCAAGCCGAAGAATATCATGTTCTGTTTGTCAAAACCAGTCTAAGGACAATGGAATATAATACAACTACAATCTCACCATTTTCATTTCATTATAATTTCTAATGTACAGAGAAAGAACTAAGCAACCTAATTTGAAGTTCGTACAGTTTCATTTTCATCAATTTAAGAGGAGTCAGGTAGATGTCCCTGTATCCTCTGAGACGAGGTGCTAACGTGAGAAGCACTGGCTCTGGAGATATTGACATACTGTATGGAGAGAAATCCCAATGATACTGATGGGTTGCTCTGATTCTGGGAAACTAGACAAATGGGCTTGACAGCCAACATGTTGGGCTATCCCCTTACCATTTTGATCGCAATGCTAATGGATTCAATTGTTCATTTTGCTTCCTTAATCTATGCTTGAGCCATTAGCACCTCTACTCTGGACACGGTGATCTCACCTTGGATCAGCTGGAAAGTCACCACTGCTGAACTTAATGGGTCGGTCCATGGAGACGTCACTCTTTACAGACACACAGCTGGGAACTGGTGACTCTGGTCTCTGCACACGGACCCTGATAAAAGCAAATGGAGGTGGGACACTCATTAGGCTAAGAGTTCATTACTCTTGGCCGTTTCTGTCAGAGGGAATATTGTGAAAAATAGCACTTACTGAGAGTGCATCACTGTATGGCACATTGAGTGAGCCTTCACACTGTAAAACAAACACTCTTATCCACACATTTTACATCTCAAATGCACAAACATTCAAAAAGGATCCCACTAAACATGTTTGATTTTCTAAACAGCTTCTTGAAAAATCTTCATTCAAGACCCAAATTACCAGTCTAAGAGTAATTTGGATATTTGGAAGGTTGGTTTTATTGTTGATGGCAGAAAACTAGTAGGCTATCATTTATTGGCTGTGGGAAATTTCATTTGAAGCAGTCCATTTTCAAACTAGTACAAATGATGACATTTGTAATCAAAATTGGATTTCCTGTCATCTTACAAAAGATTTAGCCAATTCCATGACACTGTGTTTAATGACAGCATTTCATTTTTTAAGATTAAAAAGCGCATATCTGAAAAAAGCCAATGCTTTTAATTTGTGTGAAAACTTCACTGAGGGGATCATTATGTCCTGGTGGGACTGTAGGCACCTGGAACAAAAGTCTGAGGGGTATGAGATGAAGAACACAGTCGGAGACAGTCCTCTACTTTAGACCTAAGTAAGCACCTTGGAAAGGATAATCTGAAAAATTTGCCATTTTTCACACCTGCTCAAACATGAGGACAGTGGCCTTTCAACAGCTCTAAAGCTGGGTGGCTAGTCATTTATAGAGTTACAAAACTAAATCTGATTTTTAAAAGCGCATTCACTTTCATGATAATAATCTTACAAAATCACATCTGATCACCTTCCTAAGTTTGGGACTACTTCCACTACTGCCTGCACCCTCTTCATGCAAGACCAAACTTCATCCCTGTAAATGCAGCTCTGCAATCAGCAAACTTAACAGACTGGGCACAGCTGAACATATTTGCACCCAAGCCGAAGAATATCATGTTCTGTTTGTCAAAACCAGTCTAAGGACAATGGAATATAATACAACTACAATCTCACCATTTTCATTTCATTATAATTTCTAATGTACAGAGAAAGAACTAAGCAACCTAATTTGAAGTTCGTACAGTTTCATTTTCATCAATTTAAGAGGAGTCAGGTAGATGTCCCTGTATCCTCTGAGACGAGGTGCTAACGTGAGAAGCACTGGCTCTGGAGATATTGACATACTGTATGGAGAGAAATCCCAATGATACTGATGGGTTGCTCTGATTCTGGGAAGCTAGACAAATGGGCTTGACAGCCAACATGTTGGGCTATCCCCTTACCATTTTGATCGCAATGCTAATGGATTCAATTGTTCATTTTGCTTCCTTAATCTATGCTTGAGCCATTAGCACCTCTACTCTGGACACGGTGATCTCACCTTGGATCAGCTGGAAAGTCACCACTGCTGAACTTAATGGGTCGGTCCATGGAGACGTCACTCTTTACAGACACACAGCTGGGAACTGGTGACTCTGGTCTCTGCACACGGACCCTGATAAAAGCAAATGGAGATGGGACACTCATTAGGCTAAGAGTTCATTACTCTTGGCCGTTTCTGTCAGAGGGAATATTGTGAAAAATAGCACTTACTGAGAGTGCATCACTGTATGGCACATTGAGTGAGCCTTCACACTGTAAAACAAACACTCTTATACACTCATTTTACATCTCAAATGCACAAACATTCAAAAAGGATCCCACTAAACATGTTTGATTTTCTAAACAGCTTCTTGAAAAATCTTCATTCAAGACCCAAATTACCAGTCTAAGAGTAATTTGGATATTTGGAAGGTTGGTTTTATTGTTGATGGCAGAAAACTAGTAGGCTATCATTTATTGGCTGTGGGAAATTTCATTTGAAGCAGTCCATTTTCAAACTAGTACAAATGATGACATTTGTAATCAAAATTGGATTCCCTGTCATCTTACATAAGATTTAGCCAATTCCATGACACTGTGTTTAATGACAGCATTTCATTTTTTAAGATTAAAAAGCGCATATCTGAAAAAAGCCAATGCTTTTAATTTGTGTGAAAACTTCACTGAGGGGATCATTATGTCCTGGTGGGACTGTAGGCACCTGGAACAAAAGTCTGAGGGGTATGAGATGAAGAACACAGTCGGAGACAGTCCTCTACTTTAGACCTAAGTAAGCACCTTGGAAAGGATAATCTGAAAAATTTGCCATTTTTCACACCTGCTCAAACATGAGGACAGTGGCCTTTCAACAGCTCTAAAGCTGGGTGGCTAGTCATTTATAGAGTTACAAAACTAAATCTGATTTTTAAAAGCGCATTCACTTTCATGATAATAATCTTACAAAATCACATCTGATCACCTTCCTAAGTTTGGGACTACTTCCACTACTGCCTGCACCCTCTTCATGCAAGACCAAACTTCATCCCTGTAAATGCAGCTCTGCAATCAGCAAACTTAACAGACTGGGCACAGCTGAACATATTTGCACCCAAGCCGAAGAATATCATGTTCTGTTTGTCAAAACCAGTCTAAGGACAATGGAATATAATACAACTACAATCTCACCATTTTCATTTCATTATAATTTCTACTGTACAGAGAAAGAACTAAGCAACCTAATTTGAAGTTCGTACAGTTTCATTTTCATCAATTTAAGAGGAGTCAGGTAGATGTCCCTGTATCCTCTGAGACGAGGTGCTAACGCGAGAAGCACTGGCTCTGGAGATATTGACATACTGTATGGAGAGAAATCCCAATGATACTGATGGGTTGCTCTGATTCTGGGAAGCTAGACAAATGGGCTTGACAGCCAACATGTTGGGCTATCCCCTTACCATTTTGATCGCAATGCTAACGGATTCAATTGTTCATTTTGCTTCCTTAATCTATGCTTGAGCCATTAGCACCTCTACTCTGGACACGGTGATCTCACCTTGGATCAGCTGGAAAGTCACCACTGCTGAACTTAATGGGTCGGTCCATGGAGACGTCACTCTTTACAGACACACAGCTGGGAACTGGTGACTCTGGTCTCTGCACACGGACCCTGATAAAAGCAAATGGAGATGGGACACTCATTAGGCTAAGAGTTCATTACTCTTGGCCGTTTCTGTCAGAGGGAATATTGTGAAAAATAGCACTTACTGAGAGTGCATCACTGTATGGCACATTGAGTGAGCCTTCACACTGTAAAACAAACACTCTTATCCACACATTTTACATCTCAAATGCACAAACATTCAAAAAGGATCCCACTAAACATGTTTGATTTTCTAAACAGCTTCTTGAAAAATCTTCATTCAAGACCCAAATTACCAGTCTAAGAGTAATTTGGATATTTGGAAGGTTGGTTTTATTGTTGATGGCAGAAAACTAGTAGGCTATCATTTATTGGCTGTGGGAAATTTCATTTGAAGCAGTCCATTTTCAAACTAGTACAAATGATGACATTTGTAATCAAAATTGGATTCCCTGTCATCTTACGTAAGATTTAGCCAATTCCATGACACTGTGTTTAATGACAGCATTTCATTTTTTAAGATTAAAAAGCGCATATCTGAAAGAAGCTAATGCTTTTAATTTGTGTGAAAACTTCACTGAGGGGGTCATTATGTCCTGGTGGGACTGTAGGCACCTGGAACAAAAGTCTGAGGGGTATGAGATGAAGAACACAGTCGGAGACAGTCCTCTACTTTAGACCTAAGTAAGCACCTTGGAAAGGATAATCTGAAAAATTTGCCATTTTTCACACCTGCTCAAACATGAGGACAGTGGCCTTTCAACAGCTCTAAAGCTGGGTGGCTAGTCATTTATAGAGTTACAAAACTAAATCTGATTTTTAAAAGCGCATTCACTTTCATGATAATAATCTTACAAAATCACATCTGATCACCTTCCTAAGTTTGGGACTACTTCCACTACTGCCTGCACCCTCTTCATGCAAGACCAAACTTCATCCCTGTAAATGCAGCTCTGCAATCAGCAAACTTAACAGACTGGGCACAGCTGAACATATTTGCACCCAAGACGAAGAATATCATGTTCTGTTTGTCAAAACCAGTCTAAGGACAATGGAATATAATACAACTACAATCTCACCATTTTCATTTCAATATAATTTCGAATTTACAGAGAAAGCACTGGCCAACTAAATTTGAAGTTCCTACAGCTTCATTTTAATTAATGTTTAAACCAAAACAGTTTTTAATTAATCAAGTAAGTGGTAAAACACATCAAAAACCAGCTACCACTGCGGCCCTCCAGGATTGGGGTTTGACACCCCTGGCTTACGGGAAACTAATGAAAGAGAGAACGGAGGCATAAAGCAAACCGCACGCGTTTATAAGTCCGTCATATAACATAAACCACGCAGATATACACCAGACTTAAAACAGCAGTTCACATCTACGCCATCTACGAAACAGTGGAAACTGGTCTTCGTAAAACTCCGTCGAATGTAATCGTGCCTAATGTTTTTGGCTTACTTCCTGGTTATCACTTCCTGATAGGCCTACTTAATGTCTTTAATGAAACTGTGAATTTAAAACCTAATACAAGCACTTAATGTCAGTCACGCCGTGTTAAATTATATTTATATGAGCTAAAATCTGTGAATATGCCACACTAAAACTCTTGTGCTAGAATAGGTGTCAGTTGTAACATGCCCTCACAAAAGTGCGTCACTGTATACTGTTTTACTGAGTGCACCCGCACCCAACGAGTTACACCTGCACTAATTTTATCTAGCCAGAAACTTCGCCAGAGGAAGAAAACTCCACCTTCAGAAAATAAAAGTAGTACCATGTATTTGTTCTGTTTGTTCACGAAACTAGCAGACTTCACAAATTAGCTCATCTACCAGGCTAAAGCGTTAATTAAAATAAGTAACATCACGGAAGTACTTCTACTGACTGAAGGTGAAGTTTACCACCTCAGAACTTCGCTGCAGTTTCTACATATTTTCACACATATGTTCCAAAACAAAATGAGTTAAACAAAGATGAGTTGTAGCATGTTTCTTCTTTGTCTATTTTTTTTCCACCGTATTGATTCGTGTCAACTTCCCCATATTACAAAGTTAGCAAGCTTGCTAACGATAGAGAATGACCGTGTGAAAAAGTTGATAGCGAGCGAGTGAGCTTTTTCCTTCTATCAACTAGTTACGATTACCGTGGTATTAAACTTTATTTTTGTAACAGTAGTCCAGGGAGCACTCATTATCTTACCTGCAAATGTATATTGCTCATATTCTTCGACAGAGTTCCGTCGAAGATGTGGACTGGCTAAACACGCTAACTGCAGTTTAGCATGTCAGTGCCTCAATAGTTTCACTTTCGATTTAACGGTCTTTCCACCTAGCGCATGCGCCTTGCGGGCGGCCAGAGTATGTCGCACTGTGTGTGGGCGAGCGGCGCAGGCGCAGGGGCGTTGACGGTATGTAGACCAAAGAGGCTGGTCCTCCCCTAAAACGTCATTTGATGCTTATAGGTAGGTGATCCTCCCTTCGCGATTGAGAGATTGACAAAGTGTACGTCCAACCTCCGGCAAAGCATTCTGGAAAGTTCTGAAAAATCACCTGCCTACCCTTTTGTCAGTGGGAATCAAAAGACTAAGCTGATCGTAGATCAGTTTTTACTTAGACATGTTTCGACCAGCTCTGAAAAACACATTTTGTCCAGTGCTGAAACGACAGAAAAAAGAGGGCTTTACACATAAAACTGACAATAGCGTTTATTAAAACTCTGCCTTGTTTGACGCAGTTTACCGTTGTTCTCCCGACTTTTGGAAAAATTATTTAATTTAATTATTCTACATTAAGCAGAGAACGGAGACGCTTACATTGTGAAAACGTGTACCGGCGACGTAAGAGGTGAATTACCTCCGTTAGTAGCCTATTTTAGGTTTTTTTCTCGATGCATTGAAAAGTGAATGAGTAGTTTTAATATAAGCATTTGTACATCTTTAATAACTTGCATACGTAATAACTGGATGTGTTGTTTAGGCTATTCTAAGTGTTCATATAGTCTATTTATACAAATATTATACATATGAATAAAAATGTAAAAGTCTCTAGCTAACTAATATAGAAGGTAGTGACATTTATGTAATTAGTTTCATTTCATAATGAATTAATTATTTGCATAAATAATGCCATTCTATGATGAAATATTGCATCGCATACCTCGTATTTTTACAAAACCAATAAAATGATGAAAAGAAATCAAATTGTAATGGTACTTATAATTAATGTCTCTGTGTAGTTCTCATACATGATAACCTCATACATTTGTAATATGAAAATGTAATACTAATGCAAAAATGACTATTCTTTTCTTGAAGCAAACTTACAGGGTAATAATTCTTGGGAAACAATCCGATGTAATATTTCAGTTTATTTATTTATTTTTTTTACATTTTTTTTTGTAATGTTACTGTTTCCTAAACCTTATTTGTCTTTGACAAATGCTGCTTAGCTTTCCTCCTCACAGCTGTCCTCCCCAATTTTTTGAGTCACCAGCCATCACTGACATAGGCTGGCTGCGTTCCAATACTTTTTTCTCGTCTCCTTTCCTCCGCTCATTTCCTCCCCTCCTTTCATCTACATATTTCCGGGGAAGGAAAGGAGGGGAGGAAACGAGTGGAGGAAAGCTGGAGACAAATTTGAGCACTGGAATGCAGCCTGTCAATGTACAGGACCAGCAGATTTTGCCCAAATATTTGGAAGAAAATGTAAAACAGTTCGCTTCCACCACCAACATCATGCTCTACTTGGCTCAGTCGCAGGACGCAAATGCAATTTCGTTCAAGCCTCATGTTTGACAAAGTTGGTTTTACGTTCTTACCAAACGTTCTATTATTTTTTCGTGTTGTTGCTAAATGTATATGCTGACAGAATTTTGTATGTACGTGGAAATGTATTAATACATGGTTCAGGACAGGATAGAGAAAACTGCAATACAGCGTGAAACTAAACTCGTATTTATTTGTGAGCCAAAGTTAAGGATGTCTGTTCATTGAATCCTGGCCTAAGAGATGAAAATAATATTTAATATCAAGGAAAGAACAGGTAAGTATATTAGAGATTCTTACATACTTCATCCAAAATGTGCAGAGATTGACAGGGATATTTTAAATAAATATTAAAATACATATTTTTAGGTAAAATACATATTTAGCCTGGTACCGAGCAGGTGTAACCAGGTTAAAAATTAATATTTTATATTCAAACTTCACTGTATGTTACAGAGCTTTTATTTTCATGTTGTTAACCCATGCAGGTTTTCCCTGTTTTACTCTTCAATAAAAAGGATAACCACATGATTGTGGTCCAAGTCCTTCCTTCAGCAAGGGAGATCCCAAAACACAACGCAGACATTACAGAAGCTAACGGATGTTCACCCGGTCAGGTTCGAGATAGTTCAGGCTCACTCCGTTAACGGTGACGCTACGTCACCATAATTACTAAGCTAAATTGCGGTTTTTACCAATTGTGAAAAATGTATTTGTTTCCGGTATTATTCTCATAGTCTGTCGCGATTGGAATTACACAAACTGGCTGCAATACTTGCAAGTGACAGTAGGTGGCATTGTAACATAACTAGTCAATCGCTGTCAGGTCAGCACTGCTCATTGGCTGCTTTAGAGTAGTAACCAGACACTGGTTTAAAGGTTTTCTTTTGTCATGTACCTCTGACACTTGACAAAAGACCTGGAATCCAACATCTGACAAAGGTTGTTTGCTTTTCAGTCTGTTTCAGTGTCTGGTACTCCAAGAAAGTGGTCGACTGTTGGATCCTCTGAGTGGCTCACACGTGATGACAGTTGCTTGGGAAGCGGGTGTGAGCGCTGCGGCTGGGTGTTCAAGTTCAGGCTGCATTAGGGAGTTCTGCATTAGCTAGGCAGTCACTGGCTGAGCCTCTCTGGTGAAATATAGACGTTTGTTCAGTTTTATTGCTCTCTACCGCCCTCCCCTGGTCAACTGATTAGCCATGTGATAATGGCAGTGAGGGGTAATCTGTCAACAGGGAATGCAAATTCTTTCACTTCTACTTGAAAATGGGATAAGGGACTAAAGGGAGTCTTAAAATAGGATTGCCTTCACCAGATAATGTTACAGAAACCAAAAGCCGCTTTGAGATGGAAGAAAAACATTTTAAATGTGAGGCAGAATGATGTGGTGAACGTGACTCACACTGAGATACAAACAGCTGAAATAAACATGTT
>JAFBMS010001136.1:0-46905 GCA_019788955.1 Albula glossodonta | reverse complement strand
AGCTAAAGATAAGTATCAAGTGTTGACTGATGCAAATGCAAATTCACATTGTGATTGGGAGTCCATACTGGCACAGGGAACTTTCATAAGTTCTTTAAATAAAAAGGATATAAAAGAGGATATATGGATATATGGATCTACATTTGTGGTTACCAGTTTAAAGCGTGGTACAACCCTCTTTGTTTCTTTGTAAGCCTTAATGTGCCCCCAAATGTAGAATCCTTTGTAACATTCCTAATCGCAGGGGGCCATCACCTCTTCCCCTCTCACTCCTTTCCCCTCCAGGACAAGCAGTCTGGGTGTGTGTATGTATATGTTTGGATCACAGTACCTTTTTATATCACCCAGATGTTACTGTCATATTAAAGGTTTGAAAACTTGAAGGCTTGTGATGACAAGTGTGTCCCTGAACATTAGCAGGAAAACTACTAGTTTAAAGAAATGCCGGTTCCTCTTTGTGAACTCTCCTCCTTAAACTTGGGGACATTAATGTTTGGTGTCGTTGTGATGCACATATGAGCAAATTATCAAAATTTATTAATATGATAATTTTGAAAAGATAACTTGTGTTTCCACAGGTTTGGCACATATGTGTAAAAATAAGCCCTGAATAAACTTTCAGGCACTCTTCCACAAGATAAGTAATTATGTGAGGACCAAGGAGGAGGGGAGAGACCGTTCTGGTCTGGAACAAGCCTCTTTGCTTGGTTCTTGTTCTGTCAAGCTCATTACACAGAACAATCGTGTGAACAATGCTGGATGTTAAATAAGGGTATTATTTGCTAGAACCAGCTGGATTCAGGGAGCCGTTGTTTTTATTCTAACTTTCCAGACTGCTCTAAACTGGTCTGTGGCTGCTTCTCCTTTGACCACAGGTTCAAATTTTTTAGGGTTTTATGTAGAGGGATTTGCTCTAACCCATACAGGGTTCAGAACTATGTTGTTATTAAATAGCAAAATTCTACTGTTCTGACACATTTATGAAGACCATCTGTACATTCTTACATTTAGGTCTAGATTTTTTTACATATTTTTCAAATTTCTACTAAAGAATATGCAACCTCTGCGCTTCAAGCACATGACAGAATACTGAGTGACTAGCAAAGGGAAAACATTTTATACATTAACTCATCCACTGATGTGCACCTGAGAAACATACATACTTGAAATAGCTGGGTACATATTCAGATCAGTGATTAAACTACTAAACTCCTGTAACTGCAATTAAGTGTTCACAACTGATAATTATTCAACATTTGTTTGTTTATTGGTTTATTGGTAGACAAAATTGCAATGATTCTTTTTGAAGCATACAATGATTCAAATTAGTTACATTATGGGAAATATCAGTGCTTTTGAAAATCAAATCTGAGGTGTTATAAAATACTAAATGCAACATAAAAAGCAAACTACTTTTGCCAAGATTTTATTTTGTCATAGAACAAGCCTAAGTGTCACTTTTAAGGACAGGATATCTAAACTTAATTAAACTTATTTATTTCAAATACATCTTATGCAGACTAATCAAATGTAATGAGAAAATAGGATATTATATTGCAATAATTGGGTTTGTCTGAGTGAAATGGGGAATTCACAATGGAATAGAATAATTAAATATGAATTATGCTGTATTCCAGGTAACCAGAGTGTGCCACAGCAGAAAGAATTTGAAAGGGAACTGAGCGTCCTGTAGAGACATACTACAGTGAGAATGCAAGAGAGGAAAATAAATGTGACTCAAGCAGCCCACGATCTGCATCTATGCAAAATGGTCCCACTTCTATACAGCACATTCATAGACTCAAACATCAAAAGAGGCCCACTGTGGAATGTGGGTTAGAACCATCTCCATTTCCAAGCCCACTGAAGAACGATTGGTCTGTGCTCTCCCAACCGAGAACATGATGCAAGAGGAGCAATACCTTTTTCAACAAACAATGTATTTTTATTTCATGCTGGAGAACACAGCTCATACCACCAAAAGCTCTAGTCTGTCTGCCTTTTTTCCCTGAAACAAGCCCCATCAGGAGTTTCAGGTGTATTCACTTTCCTGGACATGCTAAAATGAATCATACCTGCATCCACAAAAAATGTACACCAACTCAATCATGTTCTAAAAGGAAGCAATTATAATGATCTTATGAGAAATAAGAGATTCCTAAATCAGTTGCAAGTTTTTCAAAAAAGCAAAAAAGCTGAGCATAATACAGTAACAGAGATAGCACAGGTAAAATGGCCAATGGTAAGTGGTAAAGCTGGTCCTCTTGAGGGGGTTCCCTTCCCCCAGTGAAGCAAGAAGTCATCAGATGGGCGTATTTTTAAAAAGTCCGTGCTGACTTAAAATACACACAGGCTAGCATGCACACATAGTACACTCAAACAGATAAATGGTGGGCTCGGTTCCCACCCCTTACCAGGTGTGGGCCACGGTGAATCGGCGCTGCTTGTGGATATTGTTGTTGAGGATCATTCTGCGGAGCAGGCAGGGGGAGTTTCGAGGTGACATGGTTGGGGACAACCTGGGTATGATGGTTGAAGGCCTCCTGGGGGCCCGTGGCCACTCCTGCTGCAGCAGGTTTTCCCGCAGAATTCTCAACAGATCTTTGTTCAGACCAGCATTGCCATGCTGCTGCTTCACTGGGACTACCAGCATGTCCTGGCTGCTACCCTGCTGAGCCATCTTCTCTGGAGTGATGGAGCAGCAGAGTGAGGAAGAGATGGTGTGGGGGCGCACAAGGAGGTCAGAGAGGTGTGGAGGGAGCTAATCACACAGGATAGCTCAGATGGTCCCTGCTCCTGCTTCGTTTCTACTCTAGCATCAGCAACAACACAAAGGAAAATGACATGAAAAGAATGAAAACATAAGAAACAAGGGA
Source organism: Albula glossodonta (assembly GCA_019788955.1). NCBI lineage: Eukaryota > Metazoa > Chordata > Actinopteri > Albuliformes > Albulidae > Albula > Albula glossodonta. Next base: position 44,029 of record JAFBMS010001136.1, on the reverse strand, counting down.
CAGGGAGGAAGGGGGGGGGGGAGGTATGAGTCATGCCCCCCTTCTTTGGCGAAGAGCCAGAGGCGGGAGAAAGGTGGAGATGTGCGGTCAGCCCTCCTGTCTGTCTGTCTGGATGTGGCACCAACTGCTGTCTCCTCCCTCCTCTGAAAGGACTCAGGAGCACAACCCATCTCTCCTTCCATTACCACTCCACAGTACAGCCACATAAGGAGGGGGGCATGTGTAAAGAGAGGGAGGGAGTAGGGGTGGTTGTGTTTGGATAACTTGTCAGCTGTTCCAACTAATTATACTAAAAGCACAATACATTTGTTATCGAACAAACCCTCCACCAGAGTGGCATTTGTAAATACATCACAGCTTGCAAGTACAGAGATAGGGAAGAGTAGAATTATTTTGTGGGTGTCATTTGCTTATTTCCATCTGTTTGGATTAAGAGCACCATGTGAAAGTGCATCAGCCAATGTGCAGAGAGTTTTGTGGTAGGGGTCTGTGAAAAATGGGAACAGGGCAGGAAAATACAGACAGCTAGAATGGGAACTTCACTTTCAGTCACTCAGTTGCAAACACTCTCCACATCCCAGACATATTCATAATAAAAATAATTTTTTAAAATTTTAAAAAAGTCATATAAACATATTATTTTATATATTATAAAAGTAATTAAAAATATTTACATACTGCTACTACTAGTATTACTACTAAAATTGATCATTTGAATTTGTGCCAATGTTTACACCTCTGTAATGTGGGTTTCTTCTGTGATGGACACTAAAAAATGCCAACTGGAATGTAAAAGTATCATTGAAAGAAATTATGTGAAATGCATAATTAAAGTGTAGACAACGGCTGTAGCAACTGACTTTGAGCCAGAGATGGGTTTTTCATTTTTCAATTATTGTAAAAAAAAATCATGCCATTGAACTGAATAAAAAAATGATACTGATCTTTTAAATACTAAATATACCTACAAAGTTATAACAAGGACGGAAGTGGAGAAAACAGGGATTCAAAAGTGTAAACACTAAGTTTCTGCATTGAAGTGGCTATAAATATCACTGGGTATATTACACATGACCCCAATGGCCCAGGGCCACCAGATGTGGATAATGGGTACAAAATTAGCAGCACTATTGGCCTGATCTGACCGATGAATTGTACCTGTCCAAATGCAATGCTTTGTTATGAACATTTTAAATCATTTTAAATGATCACATTTGTTCCATATCTTCAGTGCGCATGCAAGTAAAACCAGCAACGCCATTAGTCCGTAAAGATAATTGACAGAAAGAAAGCAAATGGTAATTTATTTCTGTAGAAGAAACTAAAAGAAACTTTTTGAACTCTCAGCCAAGGCACAAAAACAAGCAAGTATTGAAGAAAGACTATAATATTCAAAGGAATAACATATAAACACTAAAACATGAAATTAGTTATCTAATAAAATAATTATCAACGTGAAGATCCACTATAGAGTTGCAATAAGCATTCCCAACCGTCAAACAGATTTCAATTAGTTCCCCACATATGATTCTCGTTAAATTCGGCAGAAGAAGTGCTCAGACAATAAGACCAGGATTCAATTCAATTTTACTTGTATAGCGTTTTTTACAATAAGTTATCACAAAGCAACTTTACAATTGATTCCTGGCCTGAAACCCCCTCACAGCAAGCCAAGACAATAGTGGCAAGGAAAAACTCCCTGACAAACACGAAGAAACCTTGAGCAGAACCTGGCTCAGAGGGGGAGCCCATTTGCTTCTGACCGGCACAAAGTGTACAATTGCTAAACAGAAGATTGGAGATGGCTGACATGAATTTTACTGACTCGAATGATAATAGTGGTAATAACCATTTAGGTAGAATAACCTGATTTGTAGTACAACAAAGGAGGATGAGAAGAAAAGATTGCATGGATTTGGCTAATGAGAGGCTAGGATTTTCTGGCTCCTGCTGCACATGCAGTGCCACATGGCACTACAGTTCTTATCTGAACCATTATTTCACTGATTCCACAACGAGTCTTTTTTGTGATCGGCAAATCACAAAATATATGACTACATATTGGACTTTGGAACAACAAAAGTTTGGGAGAATAATTCTCAGACAACACTTCAACCTATCACATCAACCTTTCCGGTCCCGTACAGGTATTATGGCAGTGGAAGAGGGAGAAGGACTGTACAGCACCCTGGACAGCACTGGACATGCAGCTAAGATGTCAGGGCCCCGGAGAGCGGCACTGGCCGCAGGAATTACAAACCAAAGGATACACACCTGCAATATATGATCAACCAAGCCAGCTGCCACTACTCTGGGATGCTACTCTGCTACTCTGGTACCACAGTGGTGGAGAAAGAGGGCAACACATTGAGTGATAGAAAAGGCAATGAAAATTGCTGAGCTCAGCCCAGTCTTATTGGAAAAAAAAGAGAAAACTTTGGTAGTGTTGGTCCCAGGAATTTTTCGTTTTGTTTGTTCTTGTTTTTCTTTTTTGTCTTCCCTCTCTCTCCTTGTAGTTGCAATATGGAGGAGTTAATGGGGCTCTGATAGAGTCCAGCGAGGCACAGCAATGCACCACCCAGGTCATGGCAGAGCAAATGTCCCAGCTGATGGAGGTGATGCAGCCACCCTGCTTCCCACAACGACCCACAAGGCGAAGGATGTGCTGGTAAAGATGTCGGAGAGTGACGACATGGAGCTTACCTGTTCACATTTGAGCGGGTGGCCCAACGCAAGCTGTGGCATCCACAGGAGTAGGGAAACTGGACACTGGCAGCGCAGTCACACTAGTCCAGCCTTGGGTTGTGCCACCTGAAGCCTCCTCCCGTGGCCACAACCGTGACGCTCTCCTGTGTGCATGGTGATGTGCATGAAGTTCCCGCTGTCATGTTAGAGGTGCGGTGTGATTGAAGTTGCTGGAAGGTAAAAGCCGGGGTGGCATCAGAGCTTCCAGTCCCCCGATCCTTGGGAGAAACTATTCTGGTTTCGATGGCCTTCATCAAGCTGCCTGGGCTGGACTGAAGAAGGCTGTGGGTTCGAAGAAGAATGAAACTTGATATATCTTCCCAATCATCTAATGTAATTGTCACACTTAATTCTCAGGTAAGGTCCCTACACTTTGTTTTTGTCGTATCTTCTTCCTTATGACCATTTTATAAAATTCTATAGGTTTTTCAGATCACATTACTTATTGTTAAATTGTGTGCTTTCATGATGCATGTCAAGAGAGGGTGGATATCTGGTAATGTTTTATTCTTTAATGGACTACCCAAACAAGTAACTTCTAACTTGCAGATATTTATAAAATGATATATGTGTTATACATTTTGATAAATTCACAAAGGACACTATGCCTTTCTCATTTATAAGTTGGTAGTATCTTAATAATCCTTTTTCTGTCCAATGCTTGTATGAGTCTTTTATAGTATCTTTATCCCATGATTTATCCCATGTTTCTTTAAAAGAGTAGCTCCTTTGTTATATTTTCAGTTGTACAAATCCTATCCCAGGTTTTTATAGTGTTCTTTATGCTACAAGTGTGTCTGTGTTTACAGAAGGTCTCCATTTTCCCACTAAAAATCGTATTACCTAGGGGTTTGTCCATTTGACTCAGTTCTGTATTTCTCCATTTAACTGAGGATTTATCATTCATCTATATCAGTAGGGGTCTTACCTGAGAGGCATAATAATAATAAATTAAAATTTGGAAGAGCTAATCCACCAGCTTATTTGGGCCATTTAAGTTTACTCAGTTTTACCCTTGGTGTTTTCCACTGAATCCCAACATGAATCTGCTTAAAAGTCCATCCTACTCCTTACATTTCTTTGTGGGTATATCAATAGACAAAGTTTGAAAAAGGAAAACAAATTGTGGAAGGACATACATTTTTATTGCTTGTTAAGAGATTGTTAATGGAATATAATTTCCATCTATTAAAATCCAGTTTAATTTGTGTTTGACATAGTTTCATAGTTCATAGCCTGAGACTTCACTATATTGTTTAATTTCATCCATTGGAGCTGAGATGGAGTATTCTTTAAGTACAAGATTACATCATCAGCATGTAATGCTAATTTATGTTCTTCTCCTCTTTCCACTTCATGCAGCCTGATTGAACACATGGAGAAGATGCAAGCCCAAATTGCTATTATAATGCCAGTGGTGAGAGAGCACATGGCAGAAGCCCAACGTGCCCAGTGGACCCATAACCGGCCCATGCAGCCCAGGGAGTTTCAGCCAGGTGAGCGTGCCCTTGTCCTTACCCCACCCTAGAGAACAGATTCCTTGCCACCTTTCAGGGGCAATACACCATAAAGGAGCACATGGGACCAGTAAATTATGGTGTAGACCAGCTCAGCCAAAGAAAACAGCAGGTGTACCACATCAACCTGTTAAAAAGATAGATGGCCAGCCCCACGGTACCAGCTGTCTCACTGTTAACTACCGAAGACTCCAGCCCCGTCCCACAGGAGAGGGTGTGGATTGGCAGAGAGCTGAGCCCCAGCCGGTGACAAGAGGTGAGGGAATCGATAGACCAACACGGTGATGTTGTTCTCTGCCACCCCAGGTTGATCCAACATCTTGGAGCACAGCATCCGAACACCAGCACACACCATGGTGAACATGCAGCTGTATAGAATACCAGAAGCAAAGGAAGTGCCCATTGTGTAGGAGATTGAGCAGATGAAGCAGATGGGGAGGCATGCAGTCCCTGGTCCAATCCAATCATAGCTCCCTCAGATTCTGCAATGATTTCAGGGGGCTGAACACAGTGTCAGAGTTTGATGCATATTCCATGCCTTGAGTGGACAAACTGATTGAGCAGTTGGGTGAGTCACGCTTTATAACAATGCTAGACCTCACTAGAGCTTATTGGCAAGTTCCTCTTGCCTTAACCAGACAGAGAGAAGACAGAATTTGCTAGTCCAGTGGGCCAGTACCAGGTCCTCCCATTAGGTCACCATGGGGCTCCCATGTATATCGATATACACACCCGTGGATATACACCTGCCCGTGTTGGACGTCACAAGCCAACCATGGGAGAAGGACTGCAGCACCCTGGTCAGCGCTGGGCACCAGCAGCCTCTACTCCGTGATGATTATCAACACATATAAGCCATTGCTTCCCAAACCTCAAGGAGTAGGACTTTAACAGGAAATTAATCGGTGTTTTGGTCTTTTGCAGATTCTGACTGAGCTGACAGGAGACTTCTTCATCCTTTTCCAAGCCCGCCTGTCGAGAGCCAGTCTTTTGCCCATCTGCTCACCATTTTTTGGTGTTGATAATAGTTTTGGTATTTTAACCGTGAGTCAGTGTGTGTTTTCCCTTCCTGTTTATTTGTGGTTTTGTGTAATAAAATGGGCTTTCCACCCCATTGTTACTGAAATCTCATGCCTTTGCGTCTCTGTGCCGCCCCGCTATGCCAACACTCCCCTACAGGCACCACAGTATAAGCCCACATACCTCATTTCCAATCATGCTCTGCATTTCCAGCATGCAAGAATCTCTGTATCACCCTACTTGCACTCTTTATTTAAACTATGGCGATCCAGCTCCACGTGTCTGATGACGAGTTATTCATCTTTCCAGAACTAGGCTCCTCACCTTCATCTACCGGGGCAGTCTTCCAAGAAGTTCCCGAGAACAATGAGCTCAAGGTCACCTGCTGACCTGCCTATGCCAGTTGAGGTCCCAGACTGTATCCCAGTGGTCGCCTTCCTCCTCTTCTCTCGCCTCCCTTCTGCCTAGATGCAGCCCTGTTTCTCCTGCCGCCTTCACCTGCTTCTGGTTGGCAGCTCCTTCTAGGCCCAGAGAGTCGAGGCATATCCTTGCCAATATCCTTTCAGTATCCTCCACCCTCCATCCGTGGCTGCCCCTAAGTTTGACCCAACTCCCATTTCTGCTCATTATACTTTACAAGGTGTTGATGTATGTCTTTCGTCGCTGCTCTCCACTTTTTCCCACTTCAAACACAAGGTTTTAGAATGAGACGGTATCACATAATATGCTCTGTTTCCCTATTGTTGCAGGGAGCTTGCAGCAATCATTGCAGATTTAGCTGTTTCAGGGCCTCCCATTTTCACACATATCATAAACTGTTCTGGGCTAAATGTGCTGCTAAAGTTTAGCAGTTCAATGTGTGTCTCTATTGGGAAGTTTTGCGCTTCTAAATTGTGCTGTCGGGTTTTTCTGGGGTTAAGGGCTTCAGTATGTGGTGTGTGTTATTCCACAGAACATTCTAACTGTCTGTGCTCCATGGTCGCCCCTGCTAACAATGCCTTCCTTAGCCTGATCTCTGCTGCCTCTATGACTTCCACCCCTGCCATCATCCCTGTATCTGGGGTTTCTGACATGTGGGGCTGAGCCATCCTGCTTACATGGGGTAAGGCCATCTGCAATACTTTTAATGATTTGCAAGGTTCCAGACACAGCTGCAAGTAGCTGCCCATTTGTAGTTTCTGTGCTGGTGTCCATTCATGCTGGGCCTGTCCAGTTAGCCACCAGCCCCTCAATTACTGCGACACTCGGAAGTATGTCAGGGAATGGCTGTATATGCAAATATTCCAAAATCCGAAAAAATCTAAAATCCGAAACACTTTTGGTCCCAAGCATTTCGATTAAGGAATACAACCTGTACAACGTATTATTTCATCTGTTGTGGGACAAGGTTATTTCAAGCTAGGCAATATCTATCAGTATCCACACTGAATGTTGTTTACCACAGATTGATTAGCTAGCTTTTGTTGATTGTGTATTTTAACGGAAGACAATGTTGTTTGGTCTTCGACCATCCCCCTTGTAAAATTGTCTTCTCCCTTCCCATTCCCTTTTCTTTAATGGAATGAGCTATGCTATTTATTGCATATTCGTGAAAATACAAAACCTCAGCGATATTTAAATGTCAATCTTATAATATTTGCGTTCCAGTTTGTGTTGTTTTGTATCCTCTGTGCCTTTGTGGCTTTTGATTGCTTATTGCTTATTTGATTGGAGCCTGCAACTGCATCCTTCTCATTGGCTAATGCCACTTCACGTGAGTTTTGTTTTGGACGAGGATTGCGAGGATCCTGGTTCAGCAGGACCTTAGCAGTTTTTTTAGTAAAGAAGAAGAAAATGACAGGTGAGATCATAACCAGTCTCATGTATTATTAATAAATAGTATGTCCATTATGTAAAAAAATGGTCTATTGCAACAGCTTAGCCAATGTTTCATCTTGAATGAGACTGTCGCAGATAATAACATGTTCACATGTTCGTGAACGTTATATATCTTTCTTGGCAGCTAACCTGTCCACTTGTGAGCAAACAAACATGTGAGCTATGTAATGTATTTATTTGCATTGAAATAACACGATTTTAGAATCTAATAAGAGTGTGCCGTATTGAATGTAAAACATATATTAAGCAGTAACTTGTATGCAGTTGTGATAGTGTAGAGGTTTGTTTTTGAAATCCTGTACTAGTAATATTGTTGATAGTATTGTTATATATAAATGAAATATTTTTGTAAATAATTGGAAAATTTTTGATAGTTTTGTATTAACGTATTAAAGTACATTGTCTGTCTTTTTTTCTTATGATTATGCAGGAATATAAAAAAATGTAGACACATACTACCATCCTTCCACTCTGAGGTTGACTATCCCCCTTGATTTTTTTTTACAAATCGACCACTGGATATACACAACAGTTCTTACTATAACTGTTCACATTTGTAATATTTCCATTTTTATTTTTGTTTATATGCACTATACACTACTTCAGCACAGGACACATGATTATTGTAATTTAATGAAAAGACTACTGGGTCATTCCATGTCAATCCAAACAGAATCCAGAAAAAAAACATGTTTTCTGTAGGCTCATTTTACTATAGGTCATTAAGGCAAGCTATACTCTTTACCACCAGGGCCTCATTATAGAAAAAGGCATTAACTGTTATAGATGGAGTGGTTAAATTTTATATCCTTTATTTAAAAAAGAATAAAATACTTAATAAAAAATCCAAATATCTTTATTGAAAATGATGTGCAATGTAGCAAATTATGTACTAGAAATTACATGTGATGAAAACTATTATCCCTTAACCATATAACATGAACCACAGGACTGAATTGGGTACATGCTTGTTGTTTTCTTTAAGTGGTATCCCTATGTTCCATTATTCCTTAATTGGTGGCTAGGAAGTGCTCAAAGGCCACTGCAATATCTTCACATGTCTTCTTATTCAGGGACTATTGATGTCTCCTGGTAGTGGCTGGGGCTAGGATAGCACAAAGCACATGGATGCCGGGCACGCAACAGATATCCTCAGATGTTGGCTGTTTGAATAAGCTGCTGGTCCATTAGGGTGCATGAATTTCACCTTGTAGTTCTCCTTATACCAGAAGTTTTATCAAAACATTTCACTTATTTTCAATGTCCAGGACCTTACGGGAGACACAGTTCCCATCTCAAATGCCCTGTATTCCCATGAACATACTGAAAACATGTTTATGTTTTATTTCTTACAATACCTATGACACAGGAATTCAATTAATAGTGAGGCAAAAAAATGTAATTTTCTGCCATAGGTAAAACGTCTCTCAATTCTGTGTCTATTTTTGTATGAAGGAAAAAAGGAAGGAACTTAATTACCATACATCAAGCAATTTCCATGAACATTTTTATGTTCCTCCCAGCTACCCCACATACCATTTTGGTCCTATAAAAATGACCAAAATATGCTACCATGTCTTGTTTCATTCCTAATGTCTTCATGTCCATTGGTGGTAGAGACCTCAAATATTGTCACACAACTACTAAAAGATTTTGCTGAATTTTGCTAGTTCTCACTGGCTGCATCATTGATAATTGACAGTTTGCAAGATATCCATAGTAAGATTTATTTTTAGTAGACTAACTGAACAATTTGACATTGAACGGAAATCTAAATACAGAGAAACATTGAAGTACATGTATCCCTTATGCCTGGGACCAAAAGTGTTTCGGATTTTAGATTTTTTCGGATTTTGGAATATTTGCATATTCAGCCATATCCCATCATATATAAGAGTTCTGTTCTGACTGATCTTGAAATGGACCATTCAAAGTCGGAGGAATGTTAGCATGGCATGTTGACGTACACATACAGTACTGTATTTCAACTAATGTATCTGGGAAGGTAATATATGGGTTAAACAGGTTACGTCCGCTACGCCCCGTTCCCAATCGGGATTTCTGAACTCTATTAAAATCTTATTGTTTGAACTTGAAAGTGTTTTGACTTTTAATATGTGTACATGGTATGGGCACCTGGGAGCAAAGAACAAAAGTAGACTGCCCAGAATGACATATTTAATATGGCCAGTAAAATTATCGGGAAAGAGCAGAAACAACTGGGATGTATATAAAAAAAAACACAGGTGAAATAAAAAGCCAGACAAATTGTGTCTGATCCTGTTCATCCACTTTTTTTTTTTAAAGAATTCATAAAACTGCCCTCGGGAAGATGCTATAGAGCCACTACAGCAACCAAGAACATTTGCAAACAGTCTTTCAGATTAAATGCAATTACTGCTAAATTCGTAAACACCATCTACACTGGAATCATGCCCATGACTGTTGTCCGTACTGTGCATGCTGTGTTATTTATTATTGTATTTATTGTGATTTACTCTGATGTGTTCAACAAATCTGTGAAGCCGAAAGCAAATTTCCACATTTGTATAGACAAGAGTATTATTATTATTATTATTATTATTATTATTATTATTATTATTATTATTATTATTATTATTATGGGACCACAGACGTATATGCGGTCAGACATTGCCCGAATGGATATTATGCAGCGCATACATGAACACATGTAGCATGTAGAAGATGACTACAATGCCGGGATATCGTCTGAATGACACTATCCTACACACTCAGATGTTAGCACTGGCGGATGTACGACCAAGCGTAATTTTTATGTTTACATATATTTTTTCTTTATTTTTTACATTTATACAGTACAGTATTTTTTTCTTCTTTTGGTGGTATGTAGGCTAGAGATGGTCATAAGTCGCACAGATAAGGTGTGTAATTTTCCAATTGTGTCATGTCGGTGCTCAAAAAGTTTCAGATTTTGGAGCATTTCAAGGTGAAGGAAAGAAGCCAGAGAGCCAGCAAACAAGAGAACCAGCAGAGCCAGTGAACGAGAGAGCCATGAATGAGAGAGCCAGCAGAACCAGCGAATTAGAGAGCCTTGAAGTGGTCTGAACTGAAAATTCAGTTCAGTAAAGCCTGACTGTAATGCCATGAGTAAGCAGTGCAGTGTAATTTCCTTGGACCTGAGGAATTCTTAGGCTGTCGCAAATAATTTTCAGCTAAAAATGTGAACCCTCCACATTTCGGCGACGTCAATTTTACAGGAGAGCACAAAAACCGCGGGCGGGCAGTATTTTGTGAAAAATGAGATAATGGTGGATTCGAATTCCTGAAGTGCTTATGTATCATCTCCCTTTTGTTGAAACTGAAAATAACTTGTAAGTATGAAAAATTTAATTAAATATCGAGGCAAGTTGGTCCTCCAAAAACTGGCAAGGGACAAAACGTCATCAACTCAGCATTATATTGTACTATCAAACCAAGCGATCGCGTATCATATGGTTTGGTTTTCTGATACATTTATGCAGCTTAAGATCTCCCGGTCACATTAGCTCTGATGTCAATTCGCAATACTAAACAATTTTGATGAAAAACGTAACTGAAATAATTCTTGTTTTATGCCTGAAACCGGCGTTTTCTCTTTCTATGGTGCGTAGTTCCGCTTGCTTTTCTTCTTCTAGTGTTATAGAAAACGTAGTCCTGAACGTTCATTGGTTCACACCAACGAGCCGTTTTTGAAGAGTTTATTCGCGTGTTGTTAGAATCATGGAATACGATGAGTGGCGGCAGCTCTCAAACGTATTAATTAACTGAATCTCTCCGGTGCAAGAGATGGAACTCAGTGGGAAGAACTGGTGAGAGGTTACTTTCTTGAGGTGGAGGAGATTAACATGCATCTTGTGCTGTCAGACTTGGAAGATGAGGACAGCAGTGATGGAAAAAACCATTCCCGACTTAAATAAAAAGTACTGTATGTGAAAGAGGTCACGAAGTGGATTTTGAAGAACCGACAGATGATTACGTTCACTGTTGTCACTAACGAAACCGAAGATACAATGCAGTGAGTTGATGTTACTGACTCTGACTGTGACCAACAATTTACAGAATTTCTCAGTTTCACCTGCGGTTGCAGTCGAAGTTTAAAAGAAAACTCAAAGCTCGGTCAGGAATCCTGTACAAACAAACTGCTTCATGAATGCATCTATGAGCTACGCTACGTGGTAAATGCGTTGTCACAGCCGGAAAAGGACATGTTCACTGCACATCAGCACTTTTTGTTGTGCCTTTTTGTATTTTATTATGTACGTGTCATTAAAATAGTTTCTTGTTTTATGAATATATTCAGATGATAACCACGCACTTCTATTTCCACGGGAACTGTTGGCAACATGGACAGCAAAAGGAGTGGATAGGAGGGAGATGAAAAGATGCATTTGTACAGTACTCCCTGTACCGAGCCCCCTTTCAAGTGTCTGAGGAAGTACAGGGGTACAAGCTGTGAAATCAAAAGCTAAACTTTGTCAGTAGCTCTATCCAACCCTTACATTTACAGCTGCAGCTCAACAGAGATGTAAAAGACATTAAAGGACTCTAATTAGATCTTAAACATCTGCATTATTCTAGGGAAGGTAAATCAATGCATATATCTGAAACTATCCTTAATTGTCTTATAACTTCCCTATCAATAACATACAAAGGATAGACATTCAAATTATGTACACATCAAACACTGATTAATTATTTTGAAGTCGGTAAAGGGCAATAAAACGTAGTCTAGATATACTTATTGTTAATGTCAAAATAAATGACCAATATGTTTCTACTATAACTCAACAATTCAATGGGGGTGAAGAAGTCAAATAGTAGTGTCCTGAATTGCAGGTGTGACAGTTAGAGAAATTGTACAATTATTTTAAATGTCAAGAGGAACACTGTTAAAAACCATGATGGCATATACCAAACAAGAAAAACTGCTTGCGGTATTTGTAGTCTCAGACCCAAAGGATCGCAGACCGATCTAGCAGTAATTCTCCTATGAGACCAAACATGAAATTTTCAATAAGGAATGTAATGTGGCAAAACTGGGCACCCGAGATTGTACTTCTCATTTTTATCACCTGGTCAAGTTCATGACCATCTTGCAGTTGCAGACAGACCACTTCCCCAACTCTGAGTACAGAACATCAAGATGCTCTTATTGAAAGATGCTCTTATTGTTTCATCTACACTATAACTTTTCATTTGAAAAAAGTTGTATTTATGCATATCCAGCTCAGTTTGTGTGTCACTGCCATGCAGCACTGTCTTCATGCTCCTACTTCTACATCCGTTTCCTTGGAAGGAAAATATCTGAAAACAAAACTGCAAATTACAATGTTGACTCTTCCTTCCAGTAGATTGTCGATCCCTGGTGGATAAAATTATACTTGCTTCCGCGCAGACTCATCATGCCCATTCAAGTTGGAGGGGCACATGCATCAGTAGAGCATCAGTCCCTTTTTCAAACATGTGAAAATGGAATGCAATTAGTTATACAAGCTTAATTGCATTTGAGAAATATACGAATAGTTTGCTTTTTAAGATAGTTGGCTAGTACCAGCTAAAGTTAGTAGCCAGTCGGTTGTTTAACCATTTCAGACCAATCAAGGGATGATGATGATGATCAGGCAGTTAAAGTTGCTGATCTGTGTGAAGATAAAAATATGTAAATAGCCTAAAGATGATTCTCACAACAACAACATGATGATGATGATGATGATGATAATAGCCCCCTATTTGGTGGGGACAGCGGCAGGTGGGGAGTTTGACTGGGGCAGTACACCTGTCAAAGCTTAATGCAGGTGTCCTCAGGGCTCAGGGAGGACAGAAACATCCCGTGGAGCAGAAGGGCAAAAGCCCACTTGATCTTGATTTTCAGTATGAATACAGACCATGAAAGCGGAGCCTCACAATTCTTCTGGCTTTTTAGGTTTCAGGCAGAAGGTGTCAGAAAAGTTACCACAGGAATAACTGGCTTGTGGCGGCCAAGCGGTCACAGTGACATCACTTTTTGATCCTTCGATGTCGGCTCTTCCAATCATTGTGAAGCAGAATTCACAAAGCGTTTGATTGTTCACCTGTAACAGGGAACGTGAGCTGGGATTAGACCGTCGTGAGACAGGTTAGTTTTACCCTACTGATGACGTGTTGCCACAACGTGCCCCCCCCCCCCCCCCCCCACATTATAAAAAATCTCTCTTGTAAATCTCTCTCATTATATATAGTGAGAGATTTAATATATATACATAAATATACAGAATGTATTTTATAAAGTGAGAGATTAGTGAGCTACAAAAACTTATTTAGTGAAGTTTTAAAATAATCTTTGAATATATATGTCAAATTTCAGGTACCTGTCATTTTTTTTTTTTTTTTCTGGGGGGGGGGGGCCCTTCCCCCCCCCCCTTTTTCGGCCCCCCCCCCCCCCAGAAATTTACCTTGCATGACACCCTTGCTTCCAGGGACCAGTTTTAAGATACTCAAAATGCTCTTCAACATCAACACATAAAATTGTTGGCTATGTTAAGAATGCTAAAAGTAATGTGTTTTGGGAATGATGGCAAGGGATACTAAAACTAATAATTGGGTAAATAAATTATAATTTAAATAGATTAAATAGACATTTAGCAATATACTGAGGTTACGAGGAATACCTGCCCTTTCCATGAAACTGACTGCTCACTCTATTTAAAGCAGGTAGGAAGATATGGGCAAGACAAGAGCAAGATTTAAGTGTCTTTAAACACAGTAGAGGGTACCATGCTGGTATATTAGAACCATCAATTCTGCTGGGGTTGCATACATGGCAGTGCTAAGGGTGCACAGTAGTCATGCTTTTCATACACCTCAAAGGACAAAGGAACAATGAAAATTAGGCTTTTTTAACCCTCAAAGGATGAAGGAACAATGAAAAAACATACTGTATGGGGACAAAGGGAGATGAGTCATGTACTGGGCGCGACTGGGCTGGCGGAATTCACTATGTTATAACCTGTGCTCGCTTGGCGGGCATTTCGAAACTTATCAACCATTTATTTTTGGAATTGTCCCATTTTTTTCCAGACCATGGTAAACCATGGATAACTGAAACCGCGGGTGCTGAAACCATTGAGAGGCCGGCCTGTGCTGATGAGACACAATACACAGGCTAGTTAATCAACTAACAGCTAAAGCAGTGGTGCCGAAAGTGGCATATCAGAGCACACAACTTGCTGTAAAAGATGGGGCATGAAAGCTGACAGCCTAATCAAATTTCACTGTTGTCAGCAAAATAAAAAATAAAAGAAGCTGCAGTTGCAGTGGGATATATAAGATAACCAATGAATAATGGAATGGATTCTTATGAATCCCAATTCCTGCTGATTTATGCTGATGGAAGAACCAGGACATGGCCAGAACTGCATGAGTCCACTGATGACTTCTGTGTCAACAATGCAGGCTGGATTTGGCATAATGGGGTGAGGTGTGTTCCCATGGCACACATTGGGTTCTATGACGTGAGTGCAGGGATGTCCGATGCCGCATGACATGTACACATGCCTCTCTTTATGTGAGCACATCTATCTGTTAATGGGCTTTGTCAGAAGGGTACCACAAGGCTAGGAATATCCAGCAATATGGCAGTTCATCTTACTGCAGTGGCTTCCCCAGTCACCAGCACACACAAAAAACACTCCAAAACATGCATACATTTCCACACACAATTTGGGATTTATAAAACTTCACATGAGAATGTGTGTACTGGTACAATATGTTTGACCCATGTGTACACACATTAGGACACAAATCTTCTCTTAATAGTACACCACAGAGACCAAAAGAAATGTGCTATAGTTTAATTACCCCTTGTGATTAATTAGGATCACATTATTAATCATAATCAATGTTGTTCTTGGCCAAAAATAGCATTATTAGTCAATTTATTTTATTCAAATTAATAGAACTAATGCATATAACAAGACAGCAGGACCATGGCTGCCTTGGCACTGTGAGAGGATATTGTGAATGGTGTAGTGGGAAGATGGGAAGGTGTCTTCAGGCCACTGGAGAGACATTGTGCTGAATTGCAGCAGGCACTGGAGTGCACTACACATAGCAACCAGTTATTGCACATCTGAAAATCCTGTCAAAATCCTCTCAACTCTGGGGTTCTTGTGCACGGGAAGTGTCCAGTAGGAAATAGCAGATCGGACAGGTATAGCCCTCACTCAGTCATGTCATACTAAGAGTGTTGGATGGCATCATCATGATGTATATCAGATTCCCCTATTGAGCCGGCAATCATTAAAAAGCAATTTGCAGCAGTAACCGGTTTTCCTATGTAACCAGTGCAATTGACTGTCCTCAACTTTTGCAATAAGGGCACCATCAGTTGATGAGTATGTGTAAGTAAATCATACCTTTTTTTGATTACTGTTGTAAAAGAGAATTTCCATCCTATGTGCAAGTGATTTGTGATGCACAAATGACACCGACATGTCATGGGTCATGTTTTGATTCGTTCACATTGATGCACAGTGATGTTGTAAATCAAGTCTGCTAATCGCAGCCACCAGGGAGCTCAATGGTGGTAGCCCCATACCACCACCTAGTGCTCATACACTTTCTGTTTGGAAAGTATACACCTGTTTACCTCAACCTTGATGTCAGACCATCTTTTATTGATTTTCAATTTTTGAGGAATTCACAACTGCAAGGTTTTTTTGTATTTGTTACACCGGTGCCATGGCCACTTGAAATTATATCTTTTTCTTATCTCTTTTAGGAGACTAAAGCTTTGATTTTCGCACTCCGAGAAGTTTCTTTTTTCCCCTATTCACTGCCATTATTGCATTTAAAATGTATTGCTCTGTCCTGCACATTATTTATAAAGCTTGCATAATTGATTTCATCTTCCAGAGCATCATATATGCTTGAATGGGGGCATTTCAGGGTGTGGTTGTTGCACACATTCACGCATGCACAATTGTAGGATTAGTTGTGATTTATAACAGAAGGCATGCATTTGTGTTGTATATGCAAGTTTTTTTAATTCAGAATTTTTTTGTGTAAGCAACCTATTAAGATTTGACGTATGTAACTATGTAGTTACAAAAGTACAAAAATATTTATAAATGAGGCTTCAGAATACTAGTTGTTTTACTTACTCATTTAGCAGACGCTGTTAGCCAGAGTGACTTGCAAAGCAGCAGAACATTCAGTATTATAGTAAGAATTTTAGCATTGTTTCTTTTCTGATGATACCATAAAATCTCAAATAATGGTCAGGGCCTTTCTTTACCTCAACTGAAGAAATAACCAGGCCTTTATTAGAGACAGGCTATTATTAGAGACAGGCCATTATTTATGATTTGTCCTTTTTTAGTAGTGTATTTTGTAATTTATCAATTTTTTGTAATAGTACAGACAGGCTCCAGGTTATGAACGTCCGACTTATGGACAACTCCTACGTGCGGACTGACTGCCATAATACCGATTATAGTATAAATTTGAGTAACTGATGACAGCCTGCAGTCCTGCATGAAGATCAAATCCACTTATTACAGCCCCGATAAACAGAAGCTCTGTAGTAACGTTCAGAAACAGAAATCACACTACAAAGGTGAGAACAGTGTTATTGTATATGTTATCATTTTTGTACATATTTTGTCTGTTTTTGACACTGAGCTAGTTTTATTTTATGCCCATGCATGATGAACAGTTGATCGCTGCCCGTGGCGTGATGAAACACAGAAGAAGACGGTGTACTTACAACTGCACACTGAAATTGACGTAACTCATAATTACGTACAAGCTGTTTTCATGTTTATTCTTTTTATTTTAAAAATATCTGGCCACTGCTCTATGTTTTATTTATTTCAAAGTGGGCTATTTTTATTTGATTCATTTTCCACAAGAAGAGGACTCAAGTAGCCCTGCAAAATTGTGTTTTATTTTAACGTAGGTCTGCACATACCAGTGCTTTTTTCCTCTCTTCCAAGTGCCCCTAAACAGTTCTTCTATTTAGCCTTCTTCTGTAACCATATTATTTTGCGATTATCTTTGTAGTAAAACTATATAAAACTCCACATGCTGCGCTATCTTTATTTTGAGAGCCAGGCTCTGCTGATTCTTTATGAGCGCTTATTTACTTTACTTAAGCGGTCCCCCACTCCCCGCGATGCGGTATAATACAGGTATATACGCGTTGTGTACACAAGTATTATTATTATTCATGTATTAAGTATATTGTGACCACAAATAATAACATACTGTATTAAAGTAACAAATGTTTTAATTATTGGGAAAAAATAAAGATATACTAAGGTATGGCTATTTGTAGGGAAAATACAAACTGAAAAAAAAAAGATGAAATAAAATCATAGCTCAATTTTATCAACAACAAATTTGAAATAGTGGCAGAATTTCTTGCAATGGAATCGATGACGGGGACAACAAGGAGATCGAACCTCTACAACAGAGTGTCAGGATGCTTGAAGAGACTGAACCTACCATGGACTAACTTGCTGAACGTGACCAATGATGGCTTGCCAAACCTCACCAAGAAGAACGGTGGACTACTGCGGAGGATGCAGGACAGAGTGACAGAGGATGACCCAACTCAGGTCTGATTTTCTTGCACTGCATCATTCACCAGGAGTCCCTGTGTAAATCTGTGTTGAATCCTGAATGTGTCGCTAAAACAGTGGATGAAACTTGTGAACTACCTGGACATGAGGGCTTAACCATCGCCAATTTATCCAGCGGCTGGAGGAGAGGGAAGCAGAACACACAGACATGCCATACCACTCGAACATTCACTGTCTGAGCATGGGGAAAGTGTTTTGTCTTGTGTGGGACCTGAGAGGAGAAATAGGGACATTTCTAGTGATTGTCAGTAAAGCTCACGATTTTTCAGAATTTCAAGATCTGGAATGGATGATTGACTTTGCCTTTGGGGTGGATGTAATGGGCCATTTAAATGACTTCAACCTGAAGTTGCAGGGGAAGAATGTACGAACTGTATTTCTATGTGCAAGCATTAAAAGCCAAACTGACCCTGTTTTCCCAACAAATGACCAACAAGTGCTTCACCCATTTCCCAACACTGGCTGCTTTGGATGTGCCACCCCGCCACACTGAGAAATGCATCACTACGCTCGAAGACCTTCATACTGAATTTATCGGGGTAAATGAGTAAGACCAACACATCACAATGGGCTAATAAAAATAATAATAATAATAATAATGAAATAATACGCTGGACCATGACATTTGTTGGGACTACTGAACAACATTTCTCATAGTTCCACAGCCAAATTCCAAAGATAACAAACTCACAGTGTAACTGCGTTAAAAGCCATAAAACGCAGGTAATAAAAGGGACCAACACCCCAGAAATCTCTCTTCAGAATCTTCTCTCTCGCTCCTGCCTTGTGTGCTGTACACACGCATGAAATTCTCATCTGGGCCTGGCGTGCAAACTGGACGCCAAGGAACTCTGTCCCTCGTCTGCCTTGTGTGCAAGAACTCACCCAGTTAAATAGGCCCACTCAAAGCAGCCTAAAAGGTAGCTTCGAACCCCAGTGGTTAGCTACAGGGAGCAGAGACGCACAGTCACGAGGCCACGAGACGAGTGGAACCCTGCCGCGGAGAGCCACGCAGCAAACCCCAGAATCCAGCAGAGCGAAGATCTGAGTCCCAAGAGGCCAGCAGCCTGCAAAGAGGATCCCGCTACGTGAACAATGGCATCGGACCCCAGAGAGAACAAGCGAGCAACCAACTCTGCGTCCTGGGAAACCAGAGACTGTAACAAAAGGAACGCACTGGACCCGTCTAACCAAGGGAGAAAACCACAACAGTAAGGCTGTGACACTGGGCACAGATAGATAACGTAGCTTAGGTACATATGGTTATATTCATAGCTAAAAGTAATTAACTGTGTTATTTATTTTTCATATCTGTAATCATTCTTGTGTGTTCATTCTTGTGTGATCACTGTTTAGCTGGCTCCTAGCCAAGCTCCTAGCCAAGCGCCGCGCAGCAATAGTAAGCAAATATCTCTCTCAAACTAGGGTTTGCATGTGATCTATTTAGCTACTAACCTACGACAACCCAGCATTAGTGATCTGCACGATTACATCCATTTTTCCACACTGCATGCACCATTTTCCTGAAACGCTTAGCTTCAGCTAAGTTTCAAAACTCCCACCATCTCTTTGCCTTTGTTCTCCATGAACACGTGTGCATCGCGCACACACCCAAGGCTGCGTGACCCCCACACATAGGAGAACATTCCTACCACCACACACGCCAACGCCCATATACACACTGCACCATATGCACATATACACACACGCATTTTTTATTGTTACGTTGTAATAAATTGTGCTTTGCCGTTTAGTACATGTGTTCAATAAACTTTGTTATATTTCAAGGTTGTGTGTTTATTAATATTGCATATATATTGAATGTTTGCCAACCTCTTCAGCTCCAAAGAACTCCAAATGCCTTCACTTTTGATCAATCATTAACGTTATTAATTCAGTTATAACTGAACCAATAGTGTTGTGATTTGATTATGATTATTAATTTAATTATTAGTTGGAATAACTTCTGCAGTTCTTTTGAGGCAAATAACAATAACACTGCTCCCGTGGAGAGTAGCTTCGTCACCGAGGAGACCGAGCAGCTGGTAATATCTGAGGCTGACATGCACAGATGCACAGAGTTGATACAACGTGTCAAAACTTGTAAAGTGGCAGACAACATACCGGGACGAGCGCTCCACACATGCACGACGCAATTAGCTGGTGTCTTTAACATCGTAACATCTCCCTTTCTCTGTGTGTAGTCCCCTCCTGCTTCAAGTCATCCACCATTGTTTCTGTGCCCAAGAACAAGGCAGCTAGCCTAAATGACTGGAAACCTGTTGCTCTCACCTCCATCATAAGCAAATGCTTTTAGCGAAAGGTCAGGAACTTCATCAACAGCATGCTGTCCCCCACCTCGGACCTGTTACAGTTTGTCTACCACCATGATATAGACCCACAGATGATGCCGTGGCCACAGCTCTACATACTTCCCTTGCTTGCCTGGAGTCAGTTGACACCTATGTGATAATGCTGTTTGTTGATTACAGCTCAGCATTCAACACCATAATTCCAGTCAAGCTTGACAACAAGCTTAGTGATCTTGGCTTGCACCCCACCCAGTGCGGCTGGATCCTTGACTTCCTGATGGGACAATGCCAGGTTGTGAGAATGGGCTCTATCACCTCCGCCCCCTGACCTTCAACACAGGTGCCCCTCAGGGGCTCCCTCATCTACTCCCTGTGCACCCACAACTGTGTGGCCACACAAAGCTCCAACCAGCTGATCAATTTTGCGGATGACACAACATTGGTGGGCCTGATCTCTGGCGATGATGAGACAGCCTAGACAGCCAGGTCAACACCCTGGCGCAGTGGTGCCAGGACAACAACCTCTCCCTCAACATTGATAAGACCAAAGAGCTGTTCATGGACTACAGGAAGCAGGAAGGAGGATGTCAACACACTCATATCAGCATAAATTAGGCTGCCTTGGAGAGGGTCAGCAGCTTCAAGTTCCCCGATGTCCACATCACTAAGGATCTAACATGGACAGAACACACCAGCCACATGGTGAAGAAGGCACAACAGCACCTCTTTCATCTCTGGCGGCTGAAGAAGTTTGAAATGGGTCCCCAGATCCTCAGGGCCTTCTACAGAGGAACAACAGAGAGAATTCTGACTGGCTGTATCACTGCCTGGTATAGGAACTGCACTGCCCTCAATCACAGAGCTCTGCAGAGGGTGGTGTGCTCTGCCCAATGTACACTTGGAAGTGAGCTTCCCTCCCTCCAGGACATCTATGACAGGCAGTGTATCAGGATGGCCAAGATGATTATTGGGAACCCCAGCCACCTGTACCACAAACTATTCCAGCTACTACCTTCTGGCAAATGGTACAGTAGCTTAAAATCAAGAACCACCAGACGAAGAGACTTTTTTCCCCCAGGCCACCAGACTCATCAAGAAATAATGACAGTTCTAGGTCTGCACCTCATTGAACATCCAATCGGTTACTGCACTTTACTCTATGCCTCATTGTCGGCTCTATTATTACCGTATTGTACATTTTGTATATTTTTTATATACTACTTTTTTAGTACTTTGTATTTGCTGTATATTTTGTATATTTTTGTATATTCCATAATATTTGTATATTCCTTCTTCTGCTAAGCCGCAGAGCCTGCACAAAGTTTTTCACTCAAATATTGTCAAAAGCATGATGTCAAAAGTATACATCTTGAATATTAAAATTATATCATTGTAAAACAGTTCATGTCCATGTACACAGTCAGCCCTCTGTATCTGCAGTTTCCACATCCACAGATTCAACCAACTGCTGATCGAAAATATAAAAAAAAAAAAAAAAAATCCTGAGAGTTCCATTAAGCAAAACTTGAATTTGCAGCATGCACAGCACTACACTGAATCCACAAGAATGAAGTGATGTGTAGGTATACCCTGCTGTAGCCTCCCACAATTTCACAGAAGTATATAAGTTATCCACAGATGATTTAAAGTATATGGGAGGATGTCCGTATATAAGGGAGTTGAGCATCCACGGATTTTGGTATCCGCGGGGGGTCCTGGAACCAATCCCACACGGATACCGAGGGATGACTGTATAATGTAATATGCTCAAGTGTCTATTTTCATTCAGTGATGCAGTTCTGTACTGCAGAGGTAAATTAAAGTTTGATAATTGAAAATCAGTCTGCCTCAAGTCCATGTATATAACATAATGCAATCTGTTTAATCAGTATTTTTATCATTTCTATGTTAAAGAGTGGTACATATCAGACAATTTACAAGATGCGGGGTAATGTAAAAGTTGATATTACATTTAAGTGGATTGTTTCATGAAAGTAAATCTTTTTATTGTAACCTCAGAGTACACCAGATTTACACAAAGCCGAAAAAATTCCAGGCCTTCGAGTGGGCTGGCAAATAGGGTACTGTAAAGTAATCTGTTTTGTATGTCAAATTCATTTCACTTAACATAAAAGCACTATGCGTTTCATTTCAATTGTCCAATTTGTGGCCCTCGGCTTACTTTATCAAAGTAACTATGGCCCTCTGGAAAAAATGTTGCCCATGCCTGCTCTAGTGAAAAGACTATATTATTCAAGCAAAAGAGGGATTTCGTAACTATAAGCAGCTGTGACACCTTACTATTAACAAGTATTATTAAAGTCAAGTAGATTAGTAATTACCTAAGGGGTCATTGTATGTTGTCCAAGAGTATGCTGTACCCTGTACTTAGTAACCTTATCCTATACCTTACCCTGTACTGTTATCTGTAGTCTCATTTTAATATTCATATTGGGTGCGTTCCAAAAATCAATAATAAAGTTGTATCCTTCTCCCCTACCATCTCTGCCTTGACCCGGAAACTCCACGAAAAATCAGATTAACGGACTATGCCACAGAATCTTTTACCATCAAAAAGTTCTAAAGCATGACAAGGGAATTATCAAAACTTAAGTATAAGTGCCAGAACAGTAAAAAGTAATTGGCTAATTTTCAACAATGGAGAAACTTTAATTTTAGCTTTTCCAAGCATATCCACATTGACACAATATATTCACGTTTCTGAGTTGCAAATCATAATTTTACCAATGTAAAGTTGAATGTGCTCCTGTGGTGGTAGGTTTATTTATTTTCTTGTACATACAGTACAGACCAAAAGTTTGGACACACCTTCTCATTCAAAGAGTTTTCCTTATTTTCATGACTATGAAAATTGTAGATTCACACTGAAGGCATCAAAACTATGAATTAACACATGTGGAATTATATACTTTACAAAAAAGTGTGAAACAACTGAAAATATGTCTTATATTCTAGGTTCTTGAAAGTAGCCACCTTTTGCTTTGATTACTGCTTCGCACACTCTTGGCATTCTCTTGATGAGCTTCAAGAGGTAGTCACCTGAAATGGTTTTCACTTCACAGGTGTGCCCTGTCAGGTTTAATAAGTGAGATTTCTTGCCTTATAAATGGGGTTGGGACCATCAGTTGTGTTGTGCAGAAGTCAGGCGGATACACAGCTGATAGTCCTACTGAATAGACTGTTAGAATTTGTATTATGGCAAGAAAAAAGCAGCTAAGTAATGAAAAACTAGTGGCCATCATTACTTTAAGAAATGAAGGTCAGTCAGTCCGAAAAATTGGGAAAACTTTGAAAGTGTCCCCAAGTGCAGTCGCAAAAACCATCAAGCGCTACAAAGAAACTGGCTCGCATGAGGACCGCCCCAGGAAAGGAAGACCAAGAGTCACCTCTGCTGCGGAGGATAAGTTCATCCGAGTCACCAGCCTCAGAAATCGCAGGTTAACAGCAGCTCAGATTAGAGACCAGGTCAATGCCACACAGAGTTCTAGCAGCAGACACATCTCTAGAACAACTGTTCAGAGGAGACTGTGTGAATCAGGCCTTCATGGTAGAATAGCTGCTAGGAAACCACTGCTAAGGACAGGCAACAAGCAGAAGAGACTTGTTTGGGCTAAAGAACACAAGGAATGGACATTAGACCAGTGGAAATCTGTGCTTTGGTCTGAGTCCAAATTTGAGATCTTTGGTTCCAACCACCGTGTCTTTGTGCGACGCAGAAAAGGTGAACGGATGGACTCTACATGTCTGGTTCCCACCGTGAAGCATGGAGGAGGAGGTGTGATGGTGTGGGGGTGCTTTGCTGGTGACACTGTTGGGGATTTATTAAAAATTGAAGGCATACTGAACCAGCATGGCTACCACAGCATCTTGCAGCGGCATGCTATTCCATCCGGTTTGCGTTTAGTTGGACCATCATTTATTTTTCAACAGGACAATGACCCCAAACACACCTCCAGGCTGTGTAAGGGCTATTTGACCAAGAAGGAGAGTGATGGGGTGCTGCGCCAGATGACCTGGCCTCCACAGTCACCGGACCTGAACCCAATCGAGATGGTTTAGGGTGAGCTGGACCGCAGAGTGAAGGTCAAAGGGCCAACAAGTGCTAAGCATCTCTGGGAACTCCTTCAAGACTGTTGGAAGACCATTTCAGGTGACTACCTCTTGAAGCTCATCAAGAGAATGCCAAGAGTGTGCGAAGCAGTAATCAAAGCAAAAGGTGGCTACTTTCAAGAACCTAGAATATAAGACATATTTTCAGTTGTTTCACACTTTTTTGTTAAGTATATAATTCCACATGTGTTAATTCATAGTTTTGATGCCTTCAGTGTGAATCTACAATTTTCATAGTCATGAAAATAAGGAAAACTCTTTGAATGAGAAGGTGTGTCCAAACTTTTGGTCTGTACTGTATGTTTGTGTTAAATTATGAGCAGAATGGGAGTAACTGGTATTCATATTTTAATGCATAAAAATAGCTGGCGGCATATGAGTAGCTTCATTGGCTATGGTATCCTCGGAATCTGCCAAAGCTACTTCATCACTAGCCAACAAAAACTTTGATGACGAGAGAATCGGATTAGCTGTTCCAATTTTCATAACGTCTCGTTCTAAAAAATACTCTACTCATTTCCTCCTCTCCTTTCCTCCACAAACTTCTGGGTAGGAAACAAGAGGTAGTGGGGCAGTGGAGTAAAGGAGGAGACAAGCAAAAGTATAGGAACGTACTCACTGGGCCTCATCAATATTTTTGTAAAACTGTGTGTAAATTTACGCAACAATGGATATGAACTAACAAATTCTGCCAGATTTATCAAACACGCATAAACACAGCATTTGTTCGTATCCCCATGCATATGTTGATAAATACCAATCAATCGTAAATGACAAGCGCGTTCACAGAATTTTTGATTAGCATAAATCAACGCCCTTGAAATAGCATATAAGGAGCTTGGAATTCTTTTGTTGGCAATGTAAAGAGATGGCAGAGAAAAGGCCTGACAAGAAATAATTATTGCAATAAATTCAGTGTCAGAAGTACCGCATATGCAGCAAAGGGAAATTGCAGGTTAAAAGAAACTGGTTGGATATGAAACTTGAGGCAAAGAAAAAAATTCAAAACATAAAGAAGCATATCAGCCACAGGAGGGAGTCAGAGATTGGCCAAGTTGTCTGCAATGCATTGGCCAAGTTACTGAAGAGATGTAGTTGGCTGGAATTACCATGGAGGGTGACAGCGATGTGTTTTCCCTTGTCTTGGATCAGTCACCCTCCAACTCTGAAGGTAAGTTTTTGTATACCAGCCTTATTGTTGCCATAAATCCCAGGGGCAGCTGCACCTTGGGCCTGGTTGGGGGGGTTGGGGGTGGTCATGGCTGGCATAAGTGGCAATGACACATGCAATACATCATTGAGACTGTCACGTCTTCCAAAATCAATTTAGAACAAATCAAGTACAATAAATAATTCTGCCATATATATATATACACACACACACACACACTGATCAGCCATAATATTATGACCACTGACAGGTCAAGTGAATGACACTGATTATCTCATTATCATGACATGGATATATTAGGCAGCAAGTGAACATGTAGTCCTCAAAGATGATGCATTAGAAACAGGAAATTTTGGCAAGCGTAAGGATTTGAGCAACTTTGACAAGGGCCAAATTGTGATGGCTAGACAGCTGGGTCAGAGCATCTCCAAAACTGCAGCTCTTATGGGGTGTTCCCAGTCTGCAGTGGTCAGTACATCAAAACTGTTCCAAGGAAGGAAAAGCAGTGAACCGGCGACAGGGTCATGGGTGGCCAAGGGTGGCAATGCATGTGGGGAGCAAAGGCTGGCCCGTGAGGTCCAATCCAACAGATGAGTTACTGTAGCTCACATTGCTGAAAGAGTTAATGCTGGTTCTGATAGAAAGGTGTCAGAACACACAGTGCATTGCTGTCTGTTGTGTATGGGGCTGCGTAACCGCAGACCAGTCAAAGTGCCCATGCCCTGTCCACTGCCGAAAGCGCCAACAATGGGCACGTGAGAATCAGAACTGGACCACGGAGCAATGGAAGAAGGTGGCCTGGTCTGCTGAATCATGTTTTCTTTTACATCACATGGATGGCCTGGTATGTGTGCATTGCTTACCTAGGGAACACATGGCACCAGGATGTGTGTGTGTGTGTGTGTGTGTGTGTGTATATGTACAGGGGGTCCTCGACTTACGAACAAGTTCCATTCCTTTGACTTGTCGTAAGTCGATTTTCGACGTAAGTCGGAATTTATACCTAAAGTATACCTAAGTTAACGCCTTAAGTCACTCACACTGTGCACACAACACATGAAGGACATATAAAATACAGTAATTAAATGAAACAGTAATAAAAAAAGAGAGAACAATTTTTTATCTTTATTTCTGTGGTCGTATTTACGAACCAAACTGCTTAGGTCGAAACTAGGTTTTTTAAATAATTTATGAGAGTGCGTCTTACCCACGAAACGTCGTAACTCGAGACCATCATAACCCGAGGACCCCCTTATATAC
The DNA here is from genome assembly GCA_019788955.1 of Albula glossodonta. NCBI lineage: Eukaryota > Metazoa > Chordata > Actinopteri > Albuliformes > Albulidae > Albula > Albula glossodonta. The sequence continues at coordinate 17,352 of JAFBMS010001136.1, read as the reverse complement.
AGTGGGGGAAATAAGTATTGAACACATCAACAATTTTTCAATTCAGCATATTTTCATTGCAGCCATGCACCTGAAATTTAGACCAGACATTGGTATTAACTCAACAAAACTACATAGCTAAAGAAATTGTGACATTCCAATCCATAAAAAAAAGTTATGTGCAATAAAGGGGAATGACACAGGAAAAAAGAATTGAACACAGTAAGAAAAAGCACTTAACCAGCTTATCCCACTAATACATTCTCCCACCTGTGCTAATTAGAATTAGCTGGGTTAGTGCATGGTGGTGGGTATAAGTACTTCCAATCTTTGAAAAAGCATTTCCCACCTCTGAATGGAAGTAAAAGAATCATTTGTCACCAAGCAGTCTTGCGAGAAACATCTCATGATGGGTAGAGGCAAAGAGCTCTCCCAAGACCTTCGCAACAAGATTGTTAAGCAGCACAGTAATGGCACTGGTTACTGACAGATTTCTAAACTCCTAAATGCTCCTATAAGTACCATTGGGGCCATTATACGCAAGTGGAAGGAACATCACGCGACCATCAGCCGGCCATGCACAGGAGCTCCTTGCAAGATTTCTGACCGGACAGTCAGAAAGTTAGTCAGAAGAGTAGCCCAAGAGCCAAGGACCACTCGAGCAGAGCTCCAAAAAGACCTGGAAGCAGTGGGTACAGTTGTCACAAAGAAAACAATTGGCAATGCACTCCACCACCACAGCCTCCATTCACGATCACCCCGGAAGACTCCATTACTGAAGAAAATGCATGTTGAAGCTCGTTTGAAGTTTGCTACAGAACATTTGGAGAAGCCTGTAGATTATTGGGAGAATGTAGTCTGGTCAGACGAGACAAAAATCAACCTTTTTGGGAACAATACAACGCATCATGTTTGGAGGTGAAATGGCTCCGCATACAATCCTAAAAACACCATACCTACAGTGAAGTTCGGAGGAGGAATCATCATGGTATGGGGCTGTTTCTCTTCACATGGAATCCAATTGCTGGTGGAATCCAAATTATCGAAGGGAAGATGAATGGAGCCGTGTACCGGGAAATTCTTGAGAAGAATCTGTTGCCATCCACCCGAATGATGAGGATGAGATGTGGGTGGATCTTCCAACAGGACAATGATCCAAAACATACTACAAAGGAGACTCATGAGGAAGAAAATAAAGGTGTTGGACCGGCCTAGTCAATGTCCAGACTTAAATCCAATAGAATATTTGTGGAAGGAACTGAAGATCAAGATTCACCAGTGGGTCCCTCAGAATCTTCAAGATTTAAAGACCATCTGTGTTGAAGAATGGGCCAAAATCCCACCTGATCACTGTGAGAGATTAGTTTTTTCGTACAGGAAGCGTCTTGAAGCTGTTATTGGAAACAAAGGCTTCTCCACTAAGTATTAAATAAATTTCAGTTAGCATGTTCAATACTTTTTTCCTGTGTCATTCCCCTTTATTGCACATAACTTTTTTATGGATTGGAATGTTACAACTTCTTTAGCTATGCAGTTTTGTTGAGTTAATACCAATGTCTGGTCTAAATTTTATGTGAATAGCTGCAATGGAAATATGTTGAATTGAAAAATTGTTGATGTGTTCAATACTTATTTCCCCCACTGTATATGTGTGTATATATATATATATATATATCAAATAATTTGCCACTGATTTTTAATCAAAATAAAAGATGAGTGAATTGAATAACAACAAAAACACAAAAAACATGCTTTACAGCCGTGTTTTTGCATTATGAAGATTATTCAATATGAGCGTTATTCAATATGAACAGTTTGGTGCACTTTTGAAATTTCTTCGGATCCCACGAACAAACTGATAAACGAAAACTTTCATAAATCCCTCATTTTTTGTTTAAATGCATTTACAAATGATTTACGATCAAATCCGTTCGGCTCACGTTTGATAAATGAGGCCCATTGACTTCAATGTATGCAAGTTAGATATTAGAATGCAGCAGAATACAAAAGCTAGAATAATACTCTCGCTGGTACTCATTGATATATAACAATGAGTTCCACCCAGCTTTGTGATGACCATGTTATCGTAGAGACACCCATAATCGGTCACAAAAAAAAAAGAAAAAAAAATAGCGGATGATCTATAGTTTTTAGCCCCCGGAGAACATTTTTCTCTACAAAATAAGCTATTTTGTGGAACCAGTACTTTGCCCGTTTTTATGTACAATCCCAAACATTTTTAATTTTCAGTTTTGTTGCAAATAACCAACTGATAGTAGGTGTTCTGATGATACTGTACTCTTTGTAATATTACTGTACACTGAATTGTATTACAATTACCATTAAGAATACTGTATTTGAGGGAAAACAGATCAAAGTGTTGCAGATTTCTGTAACTAAATAATAATATACAACAATGTTTATAGATGATATGTGCTGTTTGGGGAAAAAAAATTAGTTGGTGAAACAAGATTCTGTTTATTGATGGAATATCCAGAATGGAAAGTGATTAAAATCACACACAGGCAAGCAACAAGTAACATGCCAAATACAGACTTAGTCGAACTTTTAACGCAACTTCTTTGCTAAATTAGACCCTACATATGCAAAATAACATTTTAATTATATTTGGAATGCCGAATAATCACAAGATTGTAATTCATCATAATACCACAAATTGAACATTTTGTATTACCTCTTGTGACCAGTAGAGGGCAGCATCGGTCAATTAATGAGCCATGATAAAATTTGGTTGGGATAATTGCAAGGCATTGTCTAAAACTATAAACTGCAATCTTTTTTGTACCATAATGTATGAGTCGAAAAAGGTAATTTTACATTTCCATAAATATCACAATGCCTTATAGACCTTACCAAATACATAAACTGTACTTATAGCAGGACAGTGTCATGTCTATGGAGTTGGGGAAAAAAGAAACTTGCATTCAGAAATGGCACTGAACTGTGACACTACATATTGTTGCATATAGTTTATCATACATTCATATGTTAAATGTATGTATACATTCACACATATTTTAAACATCCACATTCACAAGAAACCTCCCACTGAAATAGTTTCTCAGAGAGGAATATTTTTTCCAAGTTAATAAAGATACATGCTAAATGGTAATATGCTGATTTAAAGTGCCACTTATGGCGGCTTTGTATTCACTTTTTTGTATTTAACATTTAACCACGGGAGTCCCATTTGACTACATTTCAGTTTTAAAAAAGAGGCCTGAACAAGAAGGACTGTAGACATAGATTCCAACAAGACAACATACATACAGACTTACACACATAAAGAGCAACACAGGAACAAACAAAAGAATGCTCTCTTTTAACAGTGTAGACATATACATTTATTTATATACATTGAGCTGGACTTTATATTACCCAGATTCTGTAGACCTGTATTGAAGATGCATGAAATTGGAATGTTTTGGCTCCAACAGTAGAGTGACAGAATTTAACAAAAGAATATGTGGTCTGATTTTGACAGGTTTTATAAACTGATCACCAAGAGGCAGCTTCCACTCAGTTCAGTAACAGTCTTCAAATAAAACCTATGGCATCATGAGTTAATTAAGCAATTACATTTGTCCAACAGACATCAATGCACCAATGTTCATCTGCAATGCCATCTTCACAATGGACAGCAGTACACAACAGAAATGGTAAGGGAATATAAATAATTTATATAATAAACTGTACACTCTGTCTTTTTGCATGTGTTGGTCCTTTTCTGTTTCTTTTGAGTCACTCTCACTTGGTAGCAATGGGAAGCAAATGGAACTGCAGCAAACCACAGCTCGTTTTACATGAGCTGCAATCTTTGATTGAAAGTATTACTCATGTCCCTAAATTCTCAGATTGCAATGTTTTTGAAAGCAAATATTGGCAGAACATTCATTCAAGGCACTATTCAAAGACAGTATGAACATATTCTATGAACAACAATCACTGACTTTCTACACTGGTGTTTATTTAGTGGGTCATTCTGATACTGAATAAGCAAACCCTGAAGGAGGGATGTGTGTACAAACCCTACCAAGGAAGGTGAGTGCTATTTTCAACTAGAACTATAGTACATATCAGGAACTAAGAACAATGCTAATAAGTTCTTAGGTCTACTTAGATGCCAATTTTTTCCATTTAAACTAAATCATGCTAAATTTTACAGGGTGAGATATTATTTTACACATATAGTGTGTGTGTAACAGCTGTGGCTGCATAGCATAAGATAGAACAAGTTTATATTCAACAATTCAGAAAGAGCACAAACAGGCTCGAAGCTGTTGGTAAAATACTGGCTGGATAAGATGTTTAATAACTGGCTAGGATCTTTTTGCATGGTTGGATAAGGATATGGCCAACTACTTCACCCCTCCTGTACAAGTCTTTCAAAAGTTCCATGCCCATCTTTTCCATAGAACCACAAGTAAAGCGTTTCTCAAACTATTGGCCGTGGACTGGCGCCGGTCTGTGATGAGGAAACTGCCGGTCAGCAAAGCCCTGCTGCTGCACCAGTCAAATTATGCTCAGTGCTTGAATCACTCACCAAGTCCTCACCCTCTTGACTGAACTTCTTGCTTCGAAAATAGTAACATTTTATTGAAGATTCTAGAATGTTAAGCATTCCCGCCCACCAGAACTTGCACCCTTTGTTCTCTCAGTCATCTCAGAACTCACTCAATGGCACGCTTCTTGAGCTGTCCTTTAGTCATGGCATGTTCCAAGCAAGCTAGTCTACATTCCTTTTTCAGGAAACAGCAAGTGTCTAACAATGCTAATTTAAACAAAGAACCAGAGGCAAAAAACATCAGCCATTTACTCTTAATTATGACTCATTATATATGAAATTTGGTTTCATTTCCAGCCATAGCTTCCCTCAACACCAGTCTGTGTCATCTGCCAAACCATGCTAAGCAATGAGGTTTTAAAACCATCGAAATTGCACCAGCATTTGGAGACAAAACATGCACATCTCAAAGACAAATGGAAGGATTTCTTTAAAAAGAAATGTGATACATTGGCTAATCAAATGGAAGTACTGAAAAACAATTGTTATTTTTGTCAGTGATTTTATGTTCAGCCAAAGCACTTCCGTTGTAAGTTTCATTGTTGTTAATAATGTTCTATGGGCACACAGACCTCTAGTAATACTACTACTAATACTCCTACTACTACTAATAATAATAATAATAATAATACAGTCAGCCTGCTTTATCTGCAGGTTTGGCATCTGCGGTTTTGACCAACCGCGGTTCAAAAATGTATTCAATAAAAAGAATCAGGGTTTAGGTGAGTGCTAACAATGTGTGAAAAAGAGAGAGAATATATGCATTTTAATTGTGTGTGTTACTACTCATTTTCATTTTCAGATGTTCTATTGTATGTTATTCATGTACTGTAAATTTATGTATGTTGGTGCACAGTATTACTGTACAGTAAATTATATTCTATTGTATGCTATAATACTGTAGTCAGTATGATTTATGTTGGTTTTAGCAGTTCTTATTAGTAAATATAGAAACTTTCAAGTTATGAACACATATAGGGTAAAATTATGTCATTTTATGTAAGTGTCCTGAGCATCCAAGGTTTTTGCACATCCTCAAGGGTCCTGGAACCACATACTCGCAGATAAGACTGTAGTAATAATGTCTATCTATCTATCTATCTATCTATCTATCTATCTATCTATCTATCTATCTATCCTTACTGCAAAGGGGTGTGTGTGTGTGTGGTGGAGAGTACATATGGGGCCTTGTAACCCCAAAGTCTGACATGACTGGGCACCAGGACAAAGAAGTTTGAGAAAGTCTGCCATATAGCAATTACTTGAGTTTGAGTAATATACAGTGCAATGTTCTCTCAGCCCATTTAAATTTAGTGTGCTGCATTTCATAAATCTATTTAGCTTTGTTTGACAGTGGGATCACAAATTCTCAAAATCTTATCAACTTGGAAATGCAATATAGGTCAATAGAAGTCAAGATATAAAATGGAATTTGTTAAAACAAAGTTCGGGAGAATCAATTTCAGACAACCCCTTCAATCAATTCCAGTCTCCTTACAAGTATAAAAACTCACGTACCTCATCTCCCATCGAGCTTCGCATCTCTGCCATGATGATGTCACCCTGCCCCAGACGACCTGCGCTAGTGCCTTGGGTGGTCCTCAAATACGCCTGTCACCTGCTCCAATCCTGCAGCTACTTCTCCAGCTAACCCGGTTAATGATCCCCCTGTATCCTTTTCCCAGCACCCTGGTAGTGTACCCCTCCACTCTCCCCTCTGTCTGCATCCCCTATGGAGTCGGCGGGCTTCAACTGGCACCCATTGCATCAGTTGTCCTGTCACTGCACGCTCCTAGGGACCCAGCACCATATGTCTCCCTCCCTGCTTCTGACGCCCCCTCAGAAGTCGGTGGGCTTCCCCTGGCGCCCGCATCGTCAGTGGTAGCTCCGCTATTCCCAGGGACCTGGTACAGCAATCCCCTCCCCACCCCAGCCTCCCTCTGTCGGCATCCCCTACAGAGTTGGTGGGCTCCAACTGGCGTCCGTTGTGCCAGCTGCCCTAACATTCCAAGCTCCTAGGGATCTGGCAACGTTCATTTCCTTGTCTGCTTATAACATCCCCTCAGGAGTAGACAGGCCTCCTCTGGCACCCGCATCATCGGTGGTACCTCCGCTATCGCACACTTCCAGGGAGCTAGTACAACAACCCCCTTCCCCTTCCCTGCTAGTTCAGCTCCCCTCAGCTCTTCCGCTACATCCCTCCCAATTCTCGTTAGCATGCAATCCTTCCAACCTCCCACTCACTCCTACACTCAACCTTCCTGGCCTCCCTGTCCGGCCTTACTTCCTTAAATTCTTTGCTGCCCCCAGTGATTTCAGACGCCGTCATCTAGGATTACGTTGTGGTTTGCACGTCCCTAAAAATAAAAACAGCAACACAAGAAAACATCGAAATTGCGATTCCAGAATGTTGAAGGGCCTTTTCACCAGCGAGGACAGCAGCCTAGATGCTTATCAGCTATTTGTTTGCACAGCAGGGCAATAAAACTCCAGCCTTCCCCTCGCCACGCACACTGTGTAAACACAGCCAACCCCCCCCCCCCCCCCCCCCCCAAGGCAAGAAATTTTGTGTTCTAACAATCCCGGTTACAATATTTGGATGTCAAAAAATTATGTTTAGAAATAGGAACAAACATACACAGTTCAAAAGCTGAATGAGTAAACACACTCCTTGTTTTTCATAGCTCACTTTTATTTTGCTTCCTCCGTACATTTCTTCAGCTTTGTGGACACATGCATTTGTTTCGCAAATTTTTCGATATAAACATGCTTATGAAACCACATGTTCTGCCTGGTTGTTAACTAATGCTTAAGTTGTTTTGAAATCCATTCGGTAATGTTTGAGGAAACTGTATATTTCCAGGGGCTCCCCCTTAGCGAATGTCATCATGAACTGCTTGTTGGTGATGCGTAAATACAGTGCTACATACTTACAATGTCAAACTACTGTAAAACACGACATGCAACTTGAAGAGGGCTCCATGTCCTGCCTATCGTGGTGACGGACAAACGGGAAATATCTGTGCATTCTCCGACCGGAGTTATCCTGCGTAAACCAGCAGAGTTGTCCAGAGTTTTCTGCTGTGGCAAGATGGAGACCTTCACTGTTAGCTAGGTCAGGGGGGCGGGGATGTGGAGCAGAGGCGATTTCTCTAAGACTGCAAGGGAGACTAAGAGCTGCAAGCTCAGATTCCCCTAAAATGTCAAAAAATTAAATGGTCAAATATGTACAGTTGTGTTAACATTTCATTGACTACAAATGCGTTAGAACACATTCATCTCGAAGACGAGATCGTCCAGAATCAGCTACTTAACACAAATCAACTGATTCGATGTTGTTAACTTCTCATACATTCCCGTAGCGCCGTTTTCTTATATCTATTGTCAATGCATTTGCCCGTAGAAGCTGAGCATCATGCACTTCAATGGGACTGCATGGAACAGTTTTTTTCATTGCCTTGAAACTTGACGGTCATTGGATAAATGCCACGATTTTGTCCCACCCCCCGACGCTCAGCATCTCTGGGGGTGAATGGAGCTGTGGGCGGGCCTCGGCTGGCCTGGACGCTGAGCTTCCGCATGATGATTGGAGGATCAGTCGAAAGGCTGAATCCCGTTTTGATTGACAACTATTTTGAGATATACAGCGTCACTAGACAGCTCAGCTTAGTCCCATCGTGGATTTTGCAAGTGAAGTCGAAAGACAAACTGCAACCCATTTCTTGGCATTTGCTTGGCGAAATTACTTGTTAATTTTTTACACTGGAAATAAAACACACTCATTGTGTCCTTTCAGTTTAACATAATTTCAACATTTCCTTGTTCGAGTTAATATCGTTTCGTTAGATAGTTTCAATCAGTCATACTGTTTGCTATGTCGGAGTGAACTAGCTAGCTAGCAAGGTGCACACAATGGCAGACAATGCTAATATTGTCCACCTGATTTTGGCAAAGGCGTTTGATAGTCTGCCTTACGAGGAGAAACGTAGAATTAAACAGCAGGGCAGATCAACACCTGAGATTGATTTGGTGCAAAAAGTGGGGAAAAGTAACAGGTCTTTTCAGCTCTCCTGGTATGACAAAGTTGGCTGGCTGACTGGAAGTGCTGTGACAAAGAAAATGTACTGTTGGCCATGCCTCGTGATGAAACCATCTCAGGGATGTCTTGTCTGGTCAAAATTGGGTTTTGGGGATCTCTGTAACGTTGACCGGGCATATAAAAGGCACAAAAAGAGCAATGAACATGTGAGTGCATGTGCAAGGTTAAGTTGCCTGGGCAGGGTCAGGGTTGAACATGCAATTAATGAAGGTGCTCGCATTAAAGTGGCAAAACATAATGAAACAGTCAAACAAAACAGGGCCTTCCTAAACCACCTTATTGATGTGACTTCCTTGCTTGGCCAGCAGGAGCTATCATTTAAGGGGCATGATGAGAGTAGTGAATCATCCAACAAGGGGAATTACAGGGAGTTCACAGAAACACGATAGGGTCACAGACCATTTTCTTGAAAAGGAATGGAGGGCAGGATTTACGTATAAATAAATTGACAAAATGTCTCATTCTATCCAAAATGACTTGATTTCTGCTCTTGCAGCCACTGTTTCTGATGAGATCAGAGGTGAAATTCAGGCTGCTCATTTTTTTGGATGGCAGGTGGATGAAACAACTGATATTGCTTGCCGTGCCCAACTTTCTGTCATTGTTCGCTATGTCGATAGTGCAGATAAGTGCTTTATTGTTTTTTTTTTTATGTTTCTGAGGGGTGTGATGCTCAGTCTGTTTTTGAAGTATTAAATGAAAGCATGCAGGGCTACAATTTTAGGGAGAAACTTGTGGCACAGACATACGATGCGGCTGCTGTCATGGCTTCAGCCCTCAATGATCTGCAGGCCAAAGTGAAGGCAATTGCCCCCAGTGCAATGTTTGTGCATTGCTATGCACAAAGAGACTGGTGCTGTCACAGGGGGCTAAATGCTTGTCTGAGTGCAGAATATTTTTTGCATCACTCTCTGGGTTTGCCAAATTTTTCTCCAAATCCACAAAGAGGACATCTTTTGTTGTGTCTGCAGGCCGTTCAAGGTTGCCCAGAAACGCTCCTACTCGATGGAATTTTACATCACGGATAGTGAGCACTGTGGCAAACAACTATGATGGCCTCCTGCAGACTTTTTATAACATCATTGCAGATAAGACAATGGACGATGACACATTGGATTGTGCCCAAGGTTTTGTAATGAAACTGGAGTATTACGGATAGGGATGCACCTTAGCCTAGACACCACACTACCACACCTCATGCACTGTGGGGCAGGTGGAGCTTGCCTCCTGGGAAAACCTATAAAAGGGGCGGTGGTGTCAAAGGGCAGAGGTGGAGCCCCTGTGTGAAGCTAAGACAGAAGTGCTCAGGTTAAGGACTTCTCAGCATTCTCCCTTGGAATCTTTTTGGTTTGGTACTCACCATATTACGGAACACCGGGAACTTAACTTCGCAACTTTTAATAAAAATCTGAACAAACAACAAACGAGGGCTGGTCGACTCTGGCGTCACCACAAGGAGCGGGCCCGGTGTTTGCCCAGGAGGAGGTAAGTGCACCTTGTTCCCTCAGTGCTACACTCCCAACATTTAGATTCATACATACTGACGTCCACGCCAAAGCATACATCAGTTAAGTTACAACCGACGCTCAGGCCGGGTGAATTGCTGTATCCCCTAGACTACCATAGTGTTTCCTGTCCTTGGGTTTCGGGTTATAACAGGAGGATTTTGAGTTTGTGTTCATGTTGTACACATATGAACAAATCTTCTCAGAGACTGATGTGGTCTTTGATATCGTCCAGCAGAGGGCCATGGATGTTCTCTACTGCAAGAAAAGAATTGAGTCTCTTCTTGCGTTTGTCAAAGAGAAGAGGTCAGATGGGGCTTTCCAAGCTGTTTATGCCAAAGCAGCAGGTCTCACATCTGACCCACGAGATGAGACCATGCGAAAGCGTTGTCTCTCCCAATTCCAGGATCCCCAGGAGCGCTACAGAAATCAGTACATGGCCATCCTTGATAATCTCATGGAGCAGATTCCTCTGCGTTTTTCAAATTTGGAAAGTTTGCGCTTCTTAGAGTTAGTCAATCCAGGGAGTTTGATGACATGAGAGAAGTGTTTCCAGAGGAGGCATTCCAGAGTGTCCTGAAAAGTTACGGCCAATACTTTGATTGAGGGAGACTAAGGTCTGAACTTCAAATCAGGACTTACAGGGTAACAGGGAAAGCTGTGTGATTTCTTGGTTTTTCTAAAAGACATGGAGTTGGACAGTGCAATGCCTCAGCTGTACAAACTGTTATCGTTAGTGGCAACAACTGGAGCTACATCTGCGGGTGTAGAAAGGAGCTTCTCCTGTTTAAAAAGGCTTAAGTCTTACACCCGCAACACAATGGGCCAAGGCTGTCTAAGCAGCCTAGCTCTGCTGGCCATTGAGAGGACACTGGTCAAGTCCCTGGAAAAGATGCCTATTTGGTACGATAGGGTCACAGACCATTTTCTTGAAAAGGAACGGAGGGCAGAATTTACATATAAATAAACTGACAATTTATGACACTGAAATTTTATGATGTAAGCCGTCAATGAGCTTCCCCTCTTTGAAAGACCAGCCGCCGCCACTGATGTGGAGGGTCTTGTGCAGAACAACAATGAGGCTTCTCAGCCATGACGCAGTTTCCCTTTTTTTTCTTTCTTTCGTTCTGTATTTCCAAAAGATTTTGAGACACTCAGGCTGTCCCTGTTTTACAGTAGTTCCACATTGTAAGTATGTAGCACTGTATTTACGCATCACCAACAAGCAGTTCATGACGACCTTCGCTAAAGGGGGTGTAAAACTCAAGTGGAATTTCAACGCTTGTAGATTTCTATACCGTAGGTTGTACGCATGTTGGCATCGAGTGCACAAATATGAAGTATGTTTGGTTTCCTCCATGACTTACAAATTGAGATATGCAGTGCTAAACTGTAGCATTACTTGGCGTTTTTATTTTCTTTTGTATTTTTTGTATATTTGGATACACTATATGCACATCCTCTGACATAAATTTGTTATGTCTCAAATGTCTACATAGTACAAGTCTCTTCTTTATTTTAAGCCCTCAACCATATGTGTGCAGTAAGTGGTCTTTCAGATATTGACACTTATATGGGACGACTAACAACCAGGCAGAAATTGCCTTTTTGGGGGGCAAAGTAGAGCAGGTTAATCCGGGTCTTCTATGTCCTCTGTGTACTGTCCCCTCCGCATCCTCAGAGTTTTTTGGGGGCATTTTCTCAATACCAAGAATTTTTCCTCCACATTACCAAATTCCGCACTCCCCTTTTCAAAGAGAAGCTACCATATTTTAGCTCTGTTGTCCAGCTATTCGTCAAACGATTTTATCTACCAAACACACAATCATTAAAGGTCGTTCTTGCTCAGAAACCATTATGCCACTCCTCCGCCGCCTCACCTGGGTATGTTTGTAATCAGTTCATTATCTGTGCTGCACATGTTGCAGGCCAGCAGAATTAAATTGCTGACAGTCTCTGGTTTTAAATTCCATAAATTCTACAAAATGGCACCATTTGCCATATGAAATCCTTTCATCTTACCTTCAACGCTATTCAAATCTCCCTCGTACACCAATCACATCACTATTCATCAACAGAATCGTAACACGACGTAAACACTTTAAAAATAACATTTTGTTTGCATGTGGTTTTCCCCTAAAAGTTTTTCTTCTCACTCTTTTAGAATTCGGGCTGCAAAAAATAGACTTCCAGACCACCTAATAAAACATCTGGGTCGCTGGTCCTCCGATGCACTCCGCTCATACATCAGGTTGCACATTCCCGACATTTGCTCCGCTCACCTCACTCAGGTTCACTAACGTTCTGTCATTGCAGTCACATCATCACCATATTCATAGTTCTTCTTGGCTGGCAATCTTTGGGGGTCCTCTTCTCCTCTGAAAACAGCTCCAGTCCTTTCCCCCTTGGGACTCCAAGCCCCAGACCAGTACACGATATCCTTGTCTCTAACCCATTCCAATAATTAAATCCTTCCAAACCTACTATAGCCTGAATATATTTTCTACTGAAATGGAGTTTGTTAAAATAAAGTTTGGAAGAATCATTTTCAGGCAACCCCTTTAATCAATGCCAGTCTCCTTACAAGTATAAAAGCGCACATACCTCATCTCCCATCAAAACAACATCTCTACTTAAACAAGATATAAAAAGGCAACATATTAAACTCACACAGAAGTGCACACACATATACACATACACAAATATAAATGTGTTCTAATAATTTTGAAAGCAGTATGGAGGTATTGCAGGATATACAAACAAGGTTTGTCATATTTAATATAGTTTGAATAGCTAGAAAGCTGTTGACTGTATGAAACAAAAAATACAAACTATGACTTTTTTACTATATTTGACATTCAATATGTACTTATAAGTTCTGTGCTTTGTTTTTTAACATATACTGCCATTTAAATGCAATCACAGTAGATAAATACAGTTCTTAAATATCAGCTCCTGGCATGTTTGTTTTATAGGGGTTACCATATTCAGGATTTTCTCAACTCTCAAAGATGCAGGGAAGACTAAAAGCTAGCGATTTCTGTGTGATTGCACTAAGAGAGGAACAACAAACAGACGAAGAAGGTTTATTACTGAAGATCTTGCAAAAGAAAGTGTGAATCAACCCAGTCCAGGAAGTGGACTCTAAATATAGACCCTGGCCTACATAGTAAATATCATTAAGCTCTGAACAGGGCCTCTCAAATACATGCAAAGTGATCATTTGTGAATTTAACTATATATTTTAAAGATCGTAATAAAATTTACACGACTGTTTTTTTTATTATTAATTTCATTTTTTTTACAGCTAAACCCTGTGATGCTAGCTAAAATGAACAAAACTGAAGAGGGAATATGTGACGCATGAAATTTCACTATGGTGACACACAGCTTCCATTCCAGATTTTGACACCCTGGTCCCAAACCATCCTTAGCAGTGTGCAAGCAAGTATGCATGCATGTGTGTGTGCGACTAGGTGCAATTTTCATCAGGATTGATTTTTGACCTGAAACAAAGATGCCTACGCTGCAAGTTTGACTCTTCCCAAATCAGTTAAATTATTAAAAATACCAGATTGGAACATGTGGCAAATTCTGTTTCTGGTGCCTGTCTACTTTGGACCTTTCTGACTTGAGAGCTCCTCTCTGATGTTGTAATGGTGTCAGTATTGCTGCTGTTTAGCCATGTTTTTCGTTATGTTCGTTTCAGTTTTGTTCATTAGGTTCTATGTGTTTGTGTTTTATTTTTTCTTTCCCTTATCCATATGCTTTTGTTCCATTGCCCTTGTGTGTCTGCCCTGCCTACTGTTTCTCTACCTGTTAACCTGATGAGCGATCTGTTTCACCTGCCCGCTTGTTCAGCTGTGATTCGTTTGCTTGTTAAGTTTATGTATTGATTCCGTTTATTCTCCAGTTCTTTGCCAGTTCGTCACAGTTGATTTCATCTCTGTTTTGCAGCCCACCTATTTCCCTGTTTGAGTGACTTGACTTGTTTGATTGTCATTCATGCCTCTTCCTTTGACTTTGCTTGTGTTTTTACCTGACTGCTGTGTTTTCCTGGTTTTGAATTTTTGCCTGCCTGCCCTCGATTGTGATTTTGGACTCTGATTCTGAACCTGTCGTGTCTCTCTGGTTTTGAACTTTGACTTACTATCGGCCCTGATTTCAGGTTTTTGGTTTTTCAGCTGCTTAATAAACTTCTGTTTATTATTCATTCCTGTCTGTGCTTGAGTCCCTGTCTGAGAGTTCTTTATGAGTTCCCTGAGAGTTCTGACAAGTGGGTCACATAAACTCAGCCAACCCGCGAGCTGCCCTTTACAGTGAAAGTAGGACTCCTTTAAAAAGCTGAAAATATGCCACAGCAGAGAGTCACCATCCCCCAGGGAGGGACTCAGTATGGAGAACATCCAATCACCTCACTGGCCATGAGTAATGACATGTTTTCCAGGCACAGATCCAGTTAGTCTGTACAGGAATTGCACACTAGATTCTCACTCTAGATTTATGCCAAACATAATTTCTTGTTCTGTGCCGCACCTCTAGTTTGCCCCTGGTACTGTAGCCTGGAAATTTCTCTGTCATGTTGCTCATTCTTCCTGCAGTATTGTAGTTCAGCCACAAGGAAATATTATTATTGTGCAAGGAGAGCCTTTTCAGAAAACTTTAAAATAAAAAAAATAAATGTGTAAAATTCCATACTATTAAATTAAGAACAATAAAATGCTCACACAGCACAAGATAGTCTATCCTCTACCTTGAGCCGGATACCATTGTACATCTCTACATAGTTGGTCCAGCCTATGTAGAAGTATCATATAGGTAGGACAAAATGTTGGGCAAAAATAGTAATCTTATAGGTCTGAGGTCAGAAAAGTTTGCTTAAGAACTTATAAACTATTATAAAACCTTCATCTTATTCATTTAATTTGCCCAGTCATTCCCATGATCTGACATTATAGCTAATGGCATTTCTTGACGAGCTCAAGCATGACAGCAGAAGAAATGTATGTGCTTGTTCTCCTATATGAAACATTTGAATAAACCAGCAGTCGTTGATACAGACAGGGAACCAAATTTCTCAGCCCCTATTAAGACAGGATAGGTGGTAGTTTTGAGTTAATGCTTAGTTTGATAAGTCTTATAGGTCTGCCACAGCTCTGTTGAGTAAGAGCATGGCCGGGTATTGTGCAGAGAGAAGGATGCACAGTATAGGAAACAAAGGAATGTGTTTTTTCTACAAATCAAGAAGGCCAAGAATGTTAAACTTCCAGTTTCAGTCCCCAGTTTCCAACCCCCCCCCCCCCCCCCCAAAAAAAAAAAAGTCATGTGCAATTCACACAAAGATGATTTGTAACTAATGAACTAATGAAGAACTAATTAAAATCACTGTATGGCCTTGTCTTTTGCTCCTTCCAGCAGCCAGCAAATATTGAATTGCTAAAATGGTAATTTCTCACACCCAAAGTACCAGTGAGCAACAGCTTTTGTGACCAACACTCTTGTCAACAGACAGCCATGCAACAGCTCTAAAAATGAGACATTTACTTCTGGAAGGAGGGGTACACATTGGTTAGCTGGCGACTTCTGTGTGCTGCAAATCACGTAAAATAATGGCACTTTACCCATTGAAAAGCACAAAAAACAGAAGTCCCCTTCTGTGCCTAACCGCATCAGTTATTCTAACTTACAGCCCATTGTAAAACTTCACATATCATTAATCCCACTCCACAACCGAACAGACACCATGAAGAGCCATCAACAAATGGGTGAAACTGCATATCTTTGTTAAAACAAAAGGTCCTTACCTGAAATATAAGTCGAGGTCAAAGGTGTGAGAGAGAGTTGGAGACCATGCAAAAAAGAACATGGAGAAGAAAATGGTTAGAAACACATGAGAAACCTGTTGGCTTGCGAAACATGACTCTTTTTCCAATTTTGGACGGGCATATTATCAGACAGGGATAATATGCTCATCTGCTCATCCGTTCCCATGGTGATGAGTTCTGTCAATAAATTCAATAAGTAAAGATAATGTCCAGTGAAATTATGGCTAAAAGAAATTAACTAAAGCCACAGATGTGAAGAAGAACAAACCAAGGCAAAGTGCATAAATTCTTTATAATTGTACAAAGTGCATTATCCAAATTATACCTTGGCCTTTTGCCAAAGATTATTTGATACTCTTAGGCGCAGTGGAAATTAATGGAATATAATCCAAATATTCATACAGGATGTGAACTGTTTTATTCACATCATTATTGGTTTTGTTCATGTAAACAAACCTAGAATATAGTCCCATACAATGTTTATGAATACTTTTGGCCAAACCCGCCAAAAAAAGTTAATTTGCTGTTTAAGAATGTCAGTGCTTACAACAAAAATGATAACTGCATCCATCTGAAACCAGCAATGCGACTTGTGCTGGAGCTACTGCTGCCTAATGCCAAGTAGAAAATAGCCCTGGTTGTGTTTGATAGAATCCTGGTGATTGTCTATTTTTTCAGACTCTACCATTCACACATCATTATATCTATTGTTTTATACCCGTTGTCCTTACCCAGATTCTTTTCATGCTTACATTTTTACCATTGTATGGAAATTTCTGTTCACCTGCCAAAGGAGGACAGATGGAAATGAGCTGCTTAGCTAACTCTGACACTCTATGCAATGATCCAACAGCTGACAGGTTGACTAAATGAAATGCAATGCACCCTCATGTTCCTTACTCTGAAGGTGTATGACACCCTGACATTCCTCAACAAAACTTCAAAAAGTGTAAAGGTTTCCGTTTAGTGTCAGACTTTAGTTTCTGATTAAGAAATGTGTTTTTTTGATTATTGCTTTTTATTAACTTATTAGCATATTCCTGAGCAGGAATAATCTAATAATTGAGGTCTCTCACAAGTCTGACTGTTGTTGTTTTAATGCATGAATAATCACATAATGTCATTTGGCGAAATTACATGGACTAGAGGTCAAAGAGTCAGAAATACTTTAGACATGGATTACTCTGTGAAAACTAATGCATGTACTCCGTGATGACCCTTATCAACAGCTGTGTCTAAATATTTGTGGAAAGAAGGAGAACGTAGCATGAGATCTAACGTTCAACATTAATATTACCTCAGCTGCAATCTGCAAGGCATTATGTGTTACTAGTCAGGGGAGACACAGAGGGGAATGTG